>CATIWM010071072.1:0-67223 GCA_949671775.1 Mallotus repandus
TCGAGTTACCACCACTTTCGATTTGTCCCAGTTATTACCCTGGGTGGCGACTCCTCATCTCCACGCCATGTCTTTGTGACAGTGGTTAGTGTGTTCCCTAGAGCTCTGAGCTCAAACAGTGTCGCGGTTGCAATAAACTTGGGCGCGCGCTAAACCTCGTCGTCTATATGTGCGCTCCTCTATTCTGGTTTGGCTGGTCTGGTCCTGAGGGCCTAGCTCGCGGTGCAGCTAAAAGAAAAAATAATAATAAATAAATAATTAGATATAAATTTCCAATTTTATACTTTAGAGATTTCTAAAGAACGACTCGATATAGAACCCGACTCAACTAAGACTTAAAATTTAAGGCCGAGCTGATGTCACGTTTTACAAGAAATCTATCAAAAATTCGGCAGAGTCTCCTTTGCAAAACAAACATCTCTCTACTAAAAGTAGACCCGCTCCTACACGCAAACATACTTTTAAAATATTCACAATTCATTTTCTCGTGTTGGCCCTCTGAACTACAATTATTGCCCAACCGAGAACCAACACAATTCACAATCAATAAAATAATATAAATTCCAATAATTCACCAAAAATCATAAAAAATCATTTAAATACCACAATTCAATTTGTTTACATAATAAAAAGCATAAAAGACATTTACTTCCAAAATAAATAATAAAATCCTAATTCATAATTAAATTCCATTATTAAAATATAATCTTTCAAATTCTACAATTAAATAGCATTAATTAAAAATAATTATTTAAGTTGCTAAAATATATAATAAAAATAACCGAAAACTCATTTAAGCTTAAAAACAATAGATAAAATTATTATTCATATATTTTTCCGAAATTTACTAATAATTAGCTAAAAAATAGACAATAATTCATAAAAATTATTTTAATACTATTTATTACTCAAAAACTATCCAAAACATAATAATTAACAATAATTTCAACTAAAACATCAAAATTACTCATTTATACTAATTTTTTCAAAAATTCATTTTTTACATAAACCTTCAAAAATTCATAATAAAAAATCTACACATAATTTCACAAAACTTCCTTCACGAAGTTAATCTACATAATATATAGAATTTATTAAAAATATAAAAATGTTCCGACCCGAGACTTTCTGGAATAGTACCGTGAATAGTAACCTTAAATCCGAAAAAATTCAAGATTTTCAGAAAAATAAATAAAAATCATCTTTAGATAGCTCACAATCTCTAAAACAATTAATCGCAAAGCAATTATATCAAATAAAATCAAAGTCAAGCTCAAATTAACTAAAAACTCAAAATACTAAAAATCGAATTATACAAAAACGGAGTAGTTACAAGAGTTGAAAATCAAAACGGTTTGAAGATTTGAGAAGTTTGGGGGATGAGCTTCCGATAGATACCGACGCCGCCGGTAAGCTCAACACTAATCCGGCATTAAAATGAGCAAGGGGAAGAAGAAGAGGAGGAAGGGGAGGAAGGGCGGAGCTGCTGGCGGTTCAGGCGACTTGGCGACATCGTGGGGTGATCGGAGTGGTGGTGGCAGGTGGGTGCTAGTGCTGGGTCTGATGGTCACACAGTGAAAAAGAAGAAAGGGATGAAAAGAAGAGGGGAAAAGGGGGGGGAGGGTGTTGGCTACTGTCAAAACACAGTTTTGAATATTTATTTTATATCACAAGCATAAAAGTACAAAATAATAATATATTTTAAATAAAATATCTTTCCACTTTATTATTCACACATATAATATACATACATATAAAGCATATTATTATAAATAAATAATTTCACAACAAATACAAAATAATAATAATTAAATAATTAATCTCCCACCACAAATTATTTTATTAATAATTCCCATAATATTTTAAAACTAATACTGTTAATACATTTAATAAAATTTATTATATTACACAAATAATAATTTTATAAAATAAAATAATAATAATTAGCACTTTAAATCCAAAATTTTAATTTAACACTTAAATAATTAAAATAATAATTAAAACTTAATAATTTCCCTTTTAATTTAATAAATAAAAATAAAGGTCACAACAGTCTTCCCCCCTTACAAAAATTCATCCTCAAATTTTGAATAAAAAGAACTGAATACAAGAATTCATTGAGGAAAAAGGTAAGGATAAGTCACCCACATCTCAGCCTCAATCTCCTACGTGTGTTCCTCCACATTGTTGTTCCTCCACAATACTTTGACCATTAGAATTTGCTTTGAACGCAACTAGCAAACTTAATAATCAACAATCGCAACTAGTTCTTCCTCTACGTCAGATCTTCATTCACTTCCATGCTCTAAGGCTGCAACACGTGCGAAGGATCCAGAATATATTTCCTGAGCATCAAAATGTGGAACACTGAATGCACTTGTGACAAATTCAGAGGCAAAGCCAATCGATAGGCAACCATGCCGACTCTCTCCAAAATATCAAAAGGTCCAATGTATCTCGGTGCCAACTTTCCCTTCTTACCAAATCTCATAACACCCTTCATAGGTAACACCTTCAAAAATACATAGTCCCCAACCTGAAATTCCACATCTCTGCACTTCGGATCCGTGTAGCTTTTCTGTCTACTAACTGCTATTTTTAATCTCCTTCTCATCAAAGCAACCTTCTCGGATGCATCCTGAATAATTTTCAATCCAGTTAGCTCTTTTTCCCCAACTTCATACTAACACAGAGGGGATCTACACTTCATTCCATACAAAGCTTCATACGGTGCCATCTCAATACTGTTATGGTAGCTATTATTATAAGAAAACTCTACCAATGGCAAATGATCATCCCAACTACCTCTATGATCCATTACATACATTCTCAACATATCTTCAAGTGTCTGGATCGTCCTCTCAAATTGACTATCTGTTTGAGGGTGAAAAGCAACACTGAAATCCTTTCCTTGAATGAGGCAACCCTGTCACAAAATCCATAGTGACTCTCTCCCATTTCCATTCAGGAATCGAAAGAGGCTGAAGCTTCATAGAAGGCTTCTAATGCTCAGCTTTCAGTTGCTGACAAGTCAAACACTTAAAGACAAACTTTGCTACATCCTTCTTCAATCCATCCCACCAATAAAGATCCTTTATACTGTGGTACATCTTAGTAGCGCTTGGATGTACACTGTAGGCTGCATAGTGAGCTTTTTTTAGGATCTCTTCTCTCAAATTATCCACATTAGGAACACACAACCTTCCACTGATCCATAAAAACACCTTCATCATCAAGGTTAAAATTAGTGAATTTCCCTTCACGAATCTTTTCCACAAGCTCAACCAGAATAGGATCTCGGCTCTGAGCTGCCTTGATCCTATCCCTCAACAATGATATGATTTTGAATTGAGCTAGCAATCTCCCTGATCTGCTTATCTTCATCATCAATCCTTGATCCACTAATTGATGTAACTCTTGAATCAAAGGTCTTCTCTCCACACTAATATGAGCAAGACTACGTAAGGATTTTTTACTCAAGGCATCTGATACCACATTAGCCTTGCCTGGATGATATGGGATATCACATTCATAATCCTTCAGAAGTTACAACCATCTCCTTTACCTCAAGTTCATATCTCTCTACTAGAAGATATACTTCAGACTCTTATGATTAGTGTAAATCTCATAAGTTACCCAGTACAAATAATGTCTCCAGATCTTGAGAGCAAAAATCACTACGACCATCTCTAGGTCATGAGTAGGATAATTCTATTCATGCTTCTTCAATTGCCTATAAGCATAAGCTACTACCCTACCATTATGCATCAATACACAACTTAGGCCAACTATGGAAGCATCACAATATATTGTGAACTTATCTACTCTATTAGGCAAAGTTAACACTGGAGTTGTGGTCAACTTCTCCTTCAATAGCTAAAAACTGTTCTCACAAACCTCTGACCACACGAACTTCACATCTTCTGAGTTAGGCGGGTCATGGGTGTTGCAATCCTCAAGAAATCTGGAATAAACTGCCTATAGTACCCTGCCAAACCTAAGAAACTTTGAATCTCAGTGACTGATGTTGGTCTTAGGCACTCAGATACTTCCTCTATCTTCTGTGGATCAACCTAAATACCATCCTTAGACACTACATGCCCAAGGAATGCTACACTCTCCAACTAGAAATCACACTTTGAGAATTTAGCATAAAGCTGATGTTCTCTCAGTGTCTGTAGCACTTTCCTTAAGTGATATATGTGCCCTTCCATATTCTTCGAATAAACTAATATGTCATCAATGAACACTACTATAAACTAATCCATAAATGGTCTGAACACCCTGTTCATCAGATCCATGAAAGCAACTGGTGCATTAGTTAACCCGAAGGACATCACCAAAAACTCATAGTGGCCTTATTTAGTACGGAATGCCGTTTTAGGAATGTTGGCTTCACTGATCTATAACTAATGATAACTCGACCTCAAGTTGATCTTGGAGAAGAATTGTGCTCCCTGAAGCTGATCGAACAAACCATTTATCCTCAGAAGAGGATACTTATTCTTAATTGTTATCTTATTCAACTCTCTGTAATCAACGCACAATCTAAGTATACCATCCTTCTTCTTCATAAATAGGACTGGTGCACCCCAAGGAGAAACACTAGGTTTAATGAAAACCTTGTCCAGCAAATCTTGCAACTGCTCATTTAACTTTTTCAACTCTGCTGGAGCCATCTTATAAGGCGGTATAGAGATAGGAGTTGTGCCTGGGACCACATCAATATAGAATTCGATCTCCCTGTGAGGTGGTAAACCTGGCAACTCATCAGGAAAGACATTTGGAAACTCACATGCCACTGGAACATCTGAGATGGATGTCTTCTCTACTGCAGTATCCCTAACTAATGCCAATTATCCCTGACATCCTTGTCTCAACATTTTCTTAGCCATGATGGTGGAGATAAGATTCTGAGGTGCAGAACTCTTGTCACCCATAAACTTAAATTCTTCATCATTTAGAATTCTAAAAATCACCTCTTTACTCCGATAATCAACAGTGGTATGGTGTTGAGACAACCAATCCATTCTAAGGATCATATCGAAATCCATCACATCCAGCAACACCAAGTCCATTGATAATTATCTTCCTTTTACCAACACTGGACACCCAGGAAGCATAACATCGATGTCCAATGAATCACTTAAAGGCATGGAAACCAATAAAGAAACTGCCATCCTTGCGGCTTGCCAACCCGACTTCAACGCAAAAACAGGGGACACGAAAGAATGAGTAGCACCCGAATCAAGCAAGACTCTAGCGTCAAAGAAATATATCGAGAGTGTACCTATGACAATGGCATTGGATGCCTAAGCATCCTGCTGGGTAAGAGTGAAGACTCTGACTTGTCCTCTACCTCCCTGTTGGCTGGTGGAAGCCTGACCAAAGCCTCTCGCACTACCTCTGCCTCCTCTGCCTTGCCCCTGCTGGACCATAAACTATGAAGTACTCTGATACTAAGCTAGTGGTGGTTGATAAGGAGCTAGAGCTGCACTATTAGTGGAATGCTGCGAAAACTACTGCTGATAACTAGTATAAGAGCACGCTCTGGCAAAATGTCCTATCTGACCACATAAAAAACATGCCCATGGAGCCATGAAACATTATCCCTGATGGACTCTCCCGCACAGCTAGCAAGCACTGGCTGTAGATCCCGTGCTACCATAACTAGAACTCTGGCCGCTGCTACTGCTACACACTCCCTGACCAAATTTGACAGGTCTGTGAGCTCCACTTCGGCCATGTCTGCTACTCCTCTGGACCTTATGGGGAGGTCTATGGCCCTGCTGAGCAAATCCTCTCTGCTGACTGCTAAAGCCAATATGAAATGCAGTGTACTGAATGCTCTGAGATCCTCCTGGTTTTACACCTCCCATTTGATAATAATTAGGCATAGCTCCTTGCCTGATTAGTCTGAGCTCTATCTCCTTGGCCAACTCTATCACAAACTCAAGTGTTAGGCCCATAGTAAACATCCCAGCGAATGCAGAATGTAATCCAGTGATGTAGGTAATGACTTCAAAATACTGATCTCTCGTCAAGTCCTTTGTATACCGACCTAGTTTGAGGAACTCTCTAGTGTACTCCTCTACCGACATGTCGCCTCTGGAAATATTAGTCAGTCAGAGTCTCTCATCTGCATAGGCTCTGGGCAGAAATGTCTCATGATCCGCTCTTTGAACTGAGCCTAAGTAAACATCGCCATATGAGGCTATATGACCAAAACAATCCAATCTAGTGATGACCCCTCAACTGATAACTCGACGATCAGTATCCTTTGATAGTATATGTGTGCAGTCTAAGTACTCAACTCAATTGCGTGAAAAAAATCTAACGGGTCTGAAGTCCCATCAAATTATATCCTTCCGACCCTAGCATAAAACAATACTGCCTCTAGGTCTGACATACCCTGCTGAAGTGGAGGTTGTATCAGTTGTACCACTTGGGGTATAGTAGCTGTACTCTGCTAAACTCTAGGTGCAAAGGCAGCTTCATCAAATTCCTGGTCTACATATTCCTCATCCCGCAACTCTCTTTGCCTATGGCGACCTGCCGCTCTTCCGTGTCTACCTCTACCTCTACCCCTATGCCTAACTAGCGGCTCAGGGTCTTGAGCCTCATCCTGATAAGACTCACCATCATCGACCTCAACAACCAATGGAGCAACACGTGCTCGCCTCATTCTGAAAAGATAAAAACAATAAAAAGTTTAGAAAACAATAGACACCCTAACGATTACGCAAAAAACTAAACGCAATGAAGACTTTTCAAAGACGTAGTCAAACATAATTGCTGCAGTAGTTTCAAAGAAAACTCAACTCTACTAACCTAGGTCCATAATACTAAATCTAGGCTCTGATACCAACTTTGTCAAGACCCAAATCCGGGAGTCATGACTGACGCTAGGGAACGTGAATTCACACGAATCTGGAACCCGTAGCAAGCCTAAAACACAAGTTAACATCAAACATAGATAAAAAATGCCAAGGAATTACAACTTTAATAATATAAAGAAAACTCCATATTATATCATAACAAAATATTCTCAAATAATTATTCAAATACAGAATCTCAGTCTAAAACAACATCAAATACTATAACAAGATGTACTACTATTATAGCATCCAATAAAATACAAGAAAAGTGACAGGTCAAAATTTACATAAGTCAGCCAGGGAAGAAAGAGTCCAGCGAAAAGTACTACTAGGAGAGGTCTGATGAGAAGAATCCTGAAAAAATAATTGAGGGGGGTCAGACCTCACTGAGTGAATCATTATTATATATATGCATGTAACCTAATGCACGTACACACAAGCATCAATAATAATGTTCGTATATTTATATTTATATAAATATACATAATACTCACACAAATGCTTGAAAATATTTTTCGTATTTTATTTTACTGGAGGATCAAAGCAGAACCCTAAAAGTTCACATCCTCGAATCATATAATTCTTACTGGCCATCAGGCTCACTTAGTTCCAATAACATTCTCTTATCCAATAATAGGTAGACTAGCTCCGAGACCCTGAAAGGTCCATCGAGCTACAACAGTCTGCATGGCCGGCCCTGAGACCCTGAAAGGTCTGTCGACCTACAACAGTCATGCCTATCAACAAAATCTCCATAATTTGGATATTCCATATTTCAAATCATAAATTCCACAATATCATTCAAATATTAACCCTAGCATTCTAACGTACCGGTGCTCACACAGTCCTAGCGTAACCCACTAGGTAGAATGTTCTACGACTATCCTCCAAAATATTTTATTCAAAATAAATAAATAATTCATTATAAATATATGCATCCATATTACGAAATTAGAATTTGCATTTAAATATTCATATGAGAACATATATATGCATCTACGATCATATTCATGAAATATAAATGTATGCATATATAAAATCATAATAAATAATAATAAATTTATATTTATTTGAAATATGGATGTCAAATCATGAATTCTATATGTCATGCATACATATAATAATAACTCATAGGTGTGTGCTCATCTATTCTAGTTCGGCTGGCCCGGTCCTGAAGACCTAGCTCGCGGTGCAGCTAAAAGAAAAAATAATAATAAATAAAAAATTAGAAATGAATTTCTAATTTTATACTTTAGAGATTTCTAAAGAATAACTCGATCTAAGACCCGACTCGACTACAACTCAAAATTCAGGACCGACCCGATGTCACATTTTATGAGAAATCTACTAAAAATTTGGCAGAGTCTCCTTTGCAAAACGAAGATCTCTCTACTAAAAGTAGAGTCGTTCCTGCACGCAGGCACACTTCTAAAATATTCACAATTCATTTTCTCGGGTTGGGCCCCCGAACTACAATTATTGCCCAATCGAGAACCAACACAATTCACAATCAATAAAATAATATAAATTCCACTACAATTATTGCCTAATCGAGAACCAACACAATTCACAATCAATAAAATAATATAAATTCCAATAATTCACCAAAAATCATAAAAATTCATTTAAATATCACAATTCAATTTATTTACATAATAAAAGCATAAAAGACATTTATTTTCAAAATAAATAATAGAATTCATATTAATAATTAAATTCCTTTTATTAAAAGATATTCTTCCAAATTTTGCAATTAAATAGCATTAATTACAAATAATTATTTAAATTTCTAAAATATATAATAAAAATAACCGAAAACTCATTTAAGCTTAAAAACAATAGATACAATTATTATTCATATATTTTTCCGGAATTTACTAATAATTAGCTAAAAATAGGAAATAATTCATAAATATTATTTTAATAATATTTATTACTCAAAAACTGTCCAAAACATAATAATTAACAATAATTTTAACTAAAATATAAAATTACTAATTTATACTAATTTTTTCAAAAATTCATTTTTCACATAAACATTCAAAAATTCATAATAAATTTCTACACATAATTTCAATAAACTTTATTCATGAAGTTTGCTTTACATAATATATAGAATTTATTAAAAATATAAAAATTTTCTGACCTAGGACTGTCCGGAACAGTAATGTGAACAGTAACCCCCGATCCCGGAAAATTCAAAATTTTTAGAAAAATAAATAAAAATCATCTTTAGCAAGCTCTTAATCTCCACATCAATTAATCTCAAAAGCAACTATATCAAATAAAATCAAATTCAAGCTCAAATTAACCAAAAACTCAAAATGCTAAAAATCGAATTATTCAAAAATGGAGTAGTTACCGGAGTTGAAACTCGAAACGGTTTGAAGATTTGAGAAGCCTAAAGGATGAGCTTTTGATAGAGACTAACGTTGCCGGTTGAGGTGGCCAGAGTCGACGCCGGAGAGGAGAAGAAAATCTGGCCAAAAATGAAGAAACCGAGAGAAGAGGGAGAGAGACATCGCCGAAGAGGAGCATCTGACGTTGACGGCTTGCTGGAAGTCCGGCGTGGTGGTTGAGCAGACATGGGTGGCGGTGGCGGTTGACGGTTTGGGTGGTTATGGCATCGGTGTTTTACAAAAAAAGGAAGAAACAATAGAGGAAGAAGAAGAAGTGGCTTGTCCACTTCACGTTTTTTGTTATGCTTCTTTTTTTTTAAGTGCAAAAGACAAAAATTTAAATAATTTAAAATTAAAATAACATATAATATTAACTCACTTTAATTCTCCACCACACAATACACACACACACACATATATATACACTTAAATTTTTTTTTTAAAGTGTATTAAAATACACTAAGTCAATAATTTTTACATGAATAATAATAATAATAATAATATTCGACACAAAATTTCAAATATCATAAATCAATAAAAATAAAATAATTATTAACACTGCAAATCCTAGAAATTTAATTTTTATAATTTATAAGAATTCAGATTATAACACCAAATAAGAAACATATCAAATAACAAGTAGGAAACAATCATTCAAGTAATATTCATGTAAGAAACAAATCAATCAATCTGCAAAATTAGCTAGCTTATTTACTATGGTAATGAAGGGCTGCTACCTACTTGTTCTAAATCTAAAACAAATAAAAGCAACATTAGAAGAAGCAAACATTGAGTAATTAAACCAAAAATTAAAAAAATATTAGAGGCATAACCTTTTTCAAATGACTCCAATTTCTCTGTAGTTTCTTAAATTGAAAGTGGTTTATTAGGCATTCTAAGCCAATTATAAGTTTTGATCACTGCTTATATAATTTTTAGAGTTAATGGACTCCTATATACATCAACAACATGATCACTAGTGCTAAAAGTAGACTCAAAAGTCATAGTTGAAATAGGAACAACTAAAACATCTCTAGCAATATGAGACAAAACTGGAAAACTCTCAGAATTTAACTTCTACCACCCAAGGATATCAAAATTTCCCTCATTTTCCATTACAGCCTCATTGAGATAAATATCAAGTTCTATTCATTTTCTACAACCCATTCCAGATTCCATTTTATGCCTACTAAATCTTGCTTTAAGCACAAACATTATTTTGCTAGGAGCATGAGGTGGCAATTCAGACCTAGGATTTGGTTGGCTAGACTGATTAACACCATATTCAGATATATAAGAAGAAAAATACATTTCATATAATCATCAAATAGAAGGGACAAATCAAACTCATGTTCTTAAATAATTTGCCGCCCAATTCTTCACCATAATTTGATTAACAGAGAACTTTATAAATTCAAGTTTATCTCAGGATCTAGAAAGTAGCAATGAAAATTATAGTGTTAATTTCTTTAAGATCCCCTAATGCTTATCAATTTTTTTTTCATGTTGATGCTAATATGTATAACAGAAATATCCAAAGAAGTCTTCCACTCATTTAACATACAATTCAAATCAGAAATTCTATTCCAACAACAATACGGTGAATCAAATCAACTCTGAGGAGCAATCAATACTGTATCCATCTCATCTATCTCCTTTTCTTTTCTTTTCTTTTCTTTTGTTTATTTTATTTTATTTTTTTTGTTTAATTTTCTTTAGAACTCTTTCTAATAATTTTTTTTTTGTGTTGTTTTCACGATATTGATGATTATGGTGAGAGATCATAAATAGTACGTGGTTGAGTTGATACCCTATGAAGATCCATGGAATGCCATGGATAAACCTTTGTACTTTCACGTAGTGTTAGGTTTCCTGAGTTTTGTTTTATTTTATTTTATTTTTGTGTTTTTATGGTATTTGCATTGTGTATTTATTTTAATTTTTAGGCATGTAATTATTATTGTACGTGGATTGTAATAGCCTCAGTAGAGGGAAAATAGTGGAATATTTATTTTTGTGCTTTAAAATTAATTAGATTAATTTAGGTTTATTTGGCAAATACCTTAATTAAAATCAATGGTGGCTTTAGATTAATTTTAGGTTGCATGTAATTAAAATTAGGGTTAGAAAAATCATAGGATGTTTATTATTTTTTAATTTGTTATTTGCTTTATTTTTATTATTTAGGCTTGTTTATTATTTTGTTTGTTTTGGGTCCTCAGCCAACGTGTAGGTCTAACTCACTAATAAAATAGACTTTTAAAAATTGGTTTTAGGCTTAATTCACTTTAAAATCAATTTAGGCCCATTCAGGTTATTAGATTTAGGCCCATTTTCTTAGATTAGTAGAAAATCAATTTAGACTTAGCTCAACCCATTTAATGCATTTTTTAAAAGTAAAATATAGATTTAGGATCACCTCATTTTAATTAAAATTTATTATGATTAGGGTCATTAATTCATTTCCATTTTCTTTTAAAATTGATAGACTTAGGCCCATTTCTTTAGAATTAAAATTTGTAGATATAAGCTCACAAAACATGTAGACCCACCTTTAGTTTCCATTTCACTTGTAAATAAAATGTATAGACTTAGCTAACTTAAAATTAAATTCAATATAGTTTAGACTTAGGGACGTTGCGCCTTGTGAATGCATTTTTTATGTGCTCTTTCATGACTAGTTGCCTTGGTGCTAAATGGATGTTCAATTAGGGTTTATATGAAATTGCATGTAATTAGAGAATAAGATAATAATTCATAAACTAATTTTAAAGAACACGAGACTAAAAGAAGTTGGTATTCCATTCCTAGAATTTCCCGGTTGTGGTGCTAACTCTCTTTTAGAGAATTGAGTTACCACCACCTACGATTTGTTCCAGTTATTACCCTGGGTGGCGACTCCTCATCTCCACGCTATGTCTTTGTGATGTAGTAGTGTGTTCCTTGGAGCCATGAGCTCAAACAGTGTCGTGGTTGCTAAAATCTTGGACGCGCACTAAACCCTGCCATCTACAATGGGTTACTCATTTAATTTTGATGACATGTTGTGCACTAAAGGGTATAAGTTGCCATATAAGTTCAAGATGCCTCAGCTGCATAATTTTAATGGTCTGGATACATCTTAGTCAATATTAAACTGCTATAAGCACCACTAAAGCTTATTTGTCAGTGGTTACAAGACTGTTTGTGCTGTTTTTGGAAGGTATAGTTGTGAACTAGTATCATAGGTTGGAGAAATCTATTCGACCTGATTGGAGAGAACTGTGCATTGCTTTCTTAAAGCAGTATGATCATAATACCAAGCTGGAGGTGTCTGTTATGGATATAGAGCTGACTAAGCGAATGGGTCATTTTTAGACTTTTTGACCAGATTCATGAATAAAACGGGATTAATAAAGAATAAGCTAGCTGAGAAAGATCAAGTTAGAATGATCGTTAGAATTGTATCACCTGATATGGTTGAGAGGTTGTAAATGATAAATCACAATACTTTTGTAGACTTGTATGATGATGGTCTGTAAGCTGAAGAAATTAAGAATAAAAAGAAAAAGAATAATAGAAGTATCTGAGGGAGAAATTACCAAACTGGGGGCATGCAATAAAGAAACACTAGTCGAGTTATGGATGTCCATATAGTACAACAGACAAGGAGATTCTCAAACTTTAACTAGCCACTGTCAAAAGTCCTAGAATGCTTAATGCAAAAGGGCTTGCGCTGACCCTTAACCTACTCTAAACCACCAAACCCAAATAGTTATTGCAAATTCCAATAAATCGTTAGAAATCCCAGAGACACCTGTATCTTTCTTAAATATGAAATCCAAAACCTCATAGATGCCAAAAAAATCATAGACCCTGAAAAACAAAATCCAAACCTAAGCACAAAAAATAACCTTTCCCAAACTATAGAAATATACCTCCCCTAACCACCATGATGATCAACTCAAGAGTAAGTGAAGAGGAAGTGCTAAACTCTTTTAAAAAACTAGATGTGAAACCTAATGAGAAATCTCCCAATGCCCCAAAGGATGTAGAAAAGAGTAAATAATCTTTAACTCTTAAGCAACTATAAAGAGGAGTTGAAGACCTGTTAAGATAACCTTTAGAAAATTTTGATTATAAGGTGTTTTACACTAAATTACCTTCCTTTAACATTCTCTTTGAATTAATTATGTATGGAGGATAGGATATGGAAAGATGGAAAGAAAGATCAAACTATTGGTACTATTGACATTTAGTATAGCTCCGAGGATGAAGATACCAAAAGCTACAATGTGTAGACTGATGACGTAGATGTCAATAATGTCACTAAAAGTGGCAAGAATTATAAGATAGCTAAAAAGAAAGTAGATAAAGCAATAGAAAAAGATAAACTGGATGAAGAGGAAATGATGGATGAGTAAAATATGATTTGATCCTTGAACACCTTAAGAAGGCAAAGGCGAATGTGAGCATTTAGGAATTATTGATACATTCTAGTAGTCATAGGTAAGCTTTTATCAAGGCTTTGGCTAAAATGAATATCAAAATTACTGCTTCACCAGAGGTTATATTATCAAAGGTTATGGAAAAGAAGCATAGAGTGATAACATTCTCATATGAGGATTTCCCTTTAGAGGGAAAAAATTATAATAAAGCCCTATTTATTCCAACTGAAGTGAGAGGGAAAAGGACCAACTATGTGATTGTAGATGATCATTCCGCAATTAACGTGTGTCCATTACGATTCCTGCCTAACTTAGGTTTAAAAATGGATGACTTAATAAATTCAGATATAGTAATCGTTGCATATGATGATAGCACAAGGATTGTAAAAGGAACATTTCAAGCTCTTGTAAAGACTGGACCTGTAGAATCAACTCTAGAATTTATTATGTTGGATATCCCTATCACTTATGCCTTACTTTTAGACAGGCCTTGGTTCCATGTCCTTGGAGGGGTACCCTCAACTGTGCAGAAAAAGATAAAATTCCCTCATGAAGGAGAAGTTATGACCATAGATGTAGGTGTTAGCAAATCTCTGGCATCAATATTTAATATTCAGAAGCAAATAAGGGCACCCTTCCCCTCCCCCCACCTCGGTCCTCAGTTTTCAAGTAGCGAGTATCTTTAATAGAACTGAAATGGATCCTAAGGTGCAAGGAGCTTCCAAAGTTCAAAAGCCAAACTAATAGTAAAGGGTTAGGTTCCAAGGAGACATGATCAAACAACAAAAAGATAATCCCATGGAAAGTGAAATCACTAAAAGAGAACTTTGTCAAAGAAGGAAAAGGAAAATTATACCTTGGGGCAAAAGAACCTATCAAAGTAGCTGGTGTGGCAGTCCCTGGGCTTGAAATCTTTAAAGAATAGATCATTAAGAATTTGGTGTGAGACAACAAGGATGAGATGATGGAGAAAATTTCTAATAAGATGCAAACCATGGCCATTGAGGAGCTGCTTTATCTGCCACTTGAAGAAGAGACACCAAAAAATTTAGCTTCTATCATTGATAATAGATTTAGTGATTTTTTTAAGAAGAAACTGATGTAATAACACCTAACCTTTATAAAGAAAGAACTTTGTTTTTCCTATAATTAATTATATAAATTTTGATTTGGCTTACTTATATGATGTGCATCCTAATGGTACTATGCATTATAATACTGATCACATGTGCATGTTTGACATTAATTATATTCAATTAGATTCATTTATTATGGGCACAAATGAACATCCTAAGAACATTTATATATCACATGATGTAACCCCTGAATGGAGGAAAAAACTAAAGAGAATATTAATAAAAATAAAAGTAGCATGTGTTTGGTTTAGACAGGGAAATTGTAGAGCACCACATTCCAACATTTTTAGAAGTTAAACCAATCAAGCAAAAGCTTCACCAATTAAGACCAGAATGGATAGAAAAGATAAGGGAAGAAATTACCAAGCTAATTTAAGCTAATTTCCTTGAGATAGTAGAGTACCCTCAATGGTTAGCGAACATTGTGCCCCTAAGAAAGATAGAAGGGTTAGGATGTGTGTTGATTTTAGAGACTTGAACAAAGCATGTCTGAATGATGATTTTCATTTACTCCATATTGATGTAATTATTAATAGTGCAACATCAAGTGTAATGTATTCCTTTGTGGAAGGTTTTTGGGATACAATTAGATAATGATGGCAGTCATAGACAAAATCAAGACTGCTTTTATTATAGAATGGGGTACAAATTATTATAAAGTGAAGCCCTTTGGATTGAAGAACGCATGAGCTACTTATCAAAGAGTAACAACCACTTTATTTCATGACATGATGCATAAAGAAGTAGAGATTTACATCGATGATATGATGGTCAAGTCAAAAATAAGGGAAGGACATTTTAAGGCCTTAGATAAATTCTTGGCTAGAATTGAGAAGTACAATCTGAGACTCAATTCGAAGAAATGTGTTTTTGGTGTAATGGTGAAAGTTCTGTGGAGTAACCATACGGTGGAAGATCGTGGGAGACCGAGGCAATGATGCGGGTGGCATATCCCTATCTTTTTCATATGTGAAAATCTTGTACCCTTTTTATTTATTTAAAATTTGAGGACGAATTTTTGTAAAGGGGGAAGGTTGTCATAACCTGAATTTCTATAAATTATAAAGTTTAATTACTAAAATTTGTAGTGTTAATAAATATTTTATTAATGTATAATATTATGGTTATTTTGTGAAATTACATTGAACTTTGGTATTATACATAATTTTATTATTTTTAATTATATGGATTATTAAGTTTGATTATAATTTATTTGAATTAGTGTTTGATTGATAAATTATGAGTATTATTTTATATATGTATTATTATATTATGTGTGAGTGGTTGAGTCTGATTGTGGGTTATATTTTTGGTAAAATAATATTATTATTATTTAAAAATAAATAAAAATAAAAATAAAAGTTAAAAGTTAAAACATTTTTTTTCTCTCCCTGAAACACCCATCTTCTTCTTCTTCTTCCTTGTGCCATAACCACTACCAGCCACCGTTCATACCACCAGACGACCACCGTTCAACATTGGACTAGCACCAAATTAAGCAGCCACCTCTTCTCTTCTTCCTCCTACCAGCCGTTTCTCTCCTCTCCCTCTCATTTTCTCTTCGCCGCTGGACTGAGTTGCACATTGTCGCCGGCTCTGGTGAGCTTAGACCTCAACTCTGGTACCAAAAGCTTCATCTTCCTCTGGGCTTCTTAATTCCTTAATCCATTTAAGGAAACAACTTAGGTAATTACTTTGAATTTGAGTAATTAAATTATAGGTTTTTAGGTTAATTTGCTAGATTAAGCTTGAATGTGATTTTATTAGGTATAGGTGCTTTAAGATTGTTTGCTGTAGAGATTAAGAGCTTGCTAAATATAATTTTATTTATTTTTCTAGAATTATTTTTGAAAATCCACTATTCCCGAGCCTCGGTTACTGCTCATGGCATTGTTCCAGGTTCGGGAAAATTTTATATTTTTTTTATAAATTCTACTGATTATTTTGAGCAAATTTCATGAAGAAAGTTTATTAAAATTATGTGTAGAATTTTTATTATAAATTTTTGAATGTTATGTGAAAAATGAATAAATTAGTATTTTTTATATTTTAGTTGAAATTATTGTTAATTATTATGTTTTAGACAGTATTTGAGTAATAAATAGTATTAAAATAATTTTTATGAATTATTTTCCTATTTTTAGCTAATTATTAGTAATTTTCAAATAAATATGTGAATAATAAGTTTATTTATTATTTTTGAGCTTAAATGGTTATTTGCAATTAATGTTAATTTAATTGTAGATTTGAATTAAGTATGTTTATTGACGAAAATTTAAGCATAAACTAGAATTTTACTATTTATTTGAAAATAAATATGTTTTATGTTTCATTGGGGAAATAAATTAATTTGTGGCATTTAAAGGAGATTTTATGATTTTTGGTGGTTTATTAAAAATTATATTATTTTATTGGTTGTTGTGAAATTGGTTCTTGGTTGGGCATTTAGTGTAGTTCGGGGGACCCAACCTGAGATTTGGTGTTGTGAGAATATTCGAAGTGTGTTTTCATGCAGGAACAACTCTACTTTTAGTAGAGAGATGTCCGTTTTACAGAGGAGACCTTGCCAAATTTTTGGTAGATTTCTCGTAAAATGTGACATTAGCTTGTGTCGAATTTCTAGTTTTAGTTGAGTTATGTCTTTGGTTGAGTCAGTTTCAACAATCCTATAGTTTTCATAATTCTGAGAATTTTCATGAATTTATTTATTTTATTTTACGAGCATATTTTAAATAAATATTATTTATTTTAGAGAATTCCGGGACTCGAGTTGTAGCACCAGGGTAACAGAGAACGCGTTGCCCGACACGCTTAACCTGTGAGTTAATTTTATGAAATGTGCGTTGTGCATGTTTTCATTATATTTTCAAGTAACTAAAGATAATAAAGAAATGATTATATGTTTGATTTATGAAGATATTTATATTGCCATATGCATGGTCATTTCTTATATATTTATGAATAGTAATTGAAAACATGTTTGAATGAAAATTATTTCGTTATGTTTTATTCATTATTTAGTGATTTATTTATTTTATTTTATTATTTATAATTCGAATTGATTTGGAGATAATGGTAGAACGTGCTACCTAGTGAGTGTCCTGGGACCACGTGCACACGGGTAATATCTCGATATATGTTTAAAATGTGAAATGGCCTCGGGGGAGTGTGTTCTCTCGGGCAAGAGTGAATGGTTAGAGTTTGGTAGAGCTAGTGCTCTTGGTTCGGAAAAAGGGATGTAACTTGGTTGAGCTTGCTCTCAGGACATCAATATGGAATAAGTGAAATGACTGTGGCAGTAACTCGACTGAGCTTGCTCTCGAGACAACAGTCACTTAGATTAAAGAGAGCCGAAAGGCTATTAGAATAATGGTTTATGGGTTCTACTAGGTTTTCCACTAGAATAATTATTTAATATATATTTTCGTACGAGGATTTCATATTAAATTGATTTAAGAAGTTTTAAAGAGATTTTATATAAATATTGTCGAGAAAAGTAAATTATTTTAGTAATTATAATTATTTCATTTTATTTTATTTTAAAAAGGGTTTTAACAAATTATTTTAAAACCAACATGCATTTTATAAAATTTATTCACTCAGTGAGGTATGATTCCCCTCAACTTATTTTTTTTAAGGACCTCACAGTCAGTCTGCTAGTATTCACAGTTTGCACCAAGTTTGTTCTTCACCAGCCGCACTATGTATGTTGATTTGATTTGCATATTGTGTAACTGAATTCTAGACACTGCAGTAGTTAATTCAAGAATATGTATTATCAGTATTCTGATTTTACCTGACTTGAGATGTTGTCGTATTTAAAGAATATTGTTTATGTTTTGGTATTGTGCATTTATTAAGATTTTATTGTTAAGTGCATTGTTTTTATTTTGCAAAAAAAAAAAAATTATCAAGGCTTACTATGACTTTCGGTTACTTTATGTATCCCCATTCCCTAGTGTTGGTCACATACCATCGGTTCGGGTCGTGACACATAAATAATAAATAAGCAAACCCTCAAGCTAATAACAACAAATGGAAAAGAAAAAAAAGAAATGAAATCAAAGAATAAGGCCCACAAACTTTTGATTAGAATTTAATAAGAAATATGAAAGGTAAATTTTTTTTTTATTTTTGAAAATTCCTTCGTCTTCAGCTTTCTAAAATTTGGATTGGCTTTTTGTTCATGTCACCCATCTATCATAAAAAAAACCCAAAAATAATCAAATAAAGAAAATAATAGTGAATGATTTAAAATAACAAGTAAAGAAAATCAAATCAAATTAAAATCAAAATAAAAAGAAAGGAGATGAAGAAGAGAATGGAATGTCATATTGATTCCCCTCAGAAGGTGATCTCCATTGAAGGAAGCTTGTGGCTTTCTGTGTTGTTTATGAATTTTTAGATTTTATTTTTTATCTGATTATGGCACGAAATTAAAGAAAAGTACATGAAAAATAAAAGGAGGAAGGACTGTGTTTTTGCTTATGATTAAAATCAGAAAGAGTAGAGAAAAGAATAAAACCCTAGGCGCCTCCCCCTCTCTGTGAAGAGAAAATCATATCTTTATAAACAAAACACCCTGTAACCCTAAATTATTAAAATGATAAAAATAAAATCAAAACCAATTATTTTTATCAAATAAAAACCATATTTTTCAAAAATAACAACCAATAAAGATAAAGATAATAAATATAATAAATAAATTAAATTAAAAAAACTGCGGTCGAAAATATAATTTTTTGACAAGGAAAACAATTAAAAATGGCCAATCATGGCCATGCCTTGGCCATTTTAACGAATTTTGATACCAAAATTGTAACACTTTTACTCAACAAAATTATTTAGCCGATTGGGCCAACTTTGGCCCAAGTAATTCTCTTAGAACTATAAGAACAAAATGGTTATGTCGGTTCATATTGCTTTTATGTAAAGAGAGGAAGAAGGCAAACTTCAACATTGCATTTCAGCCTAGGAATTTTGGGAGACCTTGGAGAACCATTATGAAGGCAATGTGCAAGTAAGAAGCAAGAAAGTTAAACTTTATATTTATGAATATGAACTTTTCAAAATAAAGTCTCATGAGAACATGATTGAAATGAAAAATCGATGGTGGAAACCTCAAAGCTAACTACAATTGATGAATCTCATAATCTCTCTAAGCTTTCAACTAACATCCTCATTCGCAAACTTCTCACTCATGAGCTTACATTAAGGCAAAAGGAAGAGGAACAAGAAGACAAAGAAAAGAAGAAGAGCCTAGCATTTAAAGCATTATAAGACTCAAGCGATGGAAATGAACTTAAAGATTCAAGTGAAGATGATAAAGAAATTGCATCATTTACAAGATACGTCATGGATTACTTAAAGAAGAAAAACTAGAGCAAACATAAGGAATCCAAGAGAGAAGGATTCAAGGAAGTCATGTGCTTCAATTGCAATAGACCCGGTCACATTCAAGATTAATGTCCCAACCTCAAGCACAAGTATAAGGAAGTAAAAGAGAGGAGAAAAGCTTTCAAAGCCACTTAGGTTGACTCTTCTAAATCCGAGATGGAGGAGGAGCAATAAGAGGCATCAAATCTTTTCTTTATGGCCTTGAAGGATAAATTTGAGGTAACTCTCTTACATAATTCCTCTTGTGATAATTCTTATGATAATTTGTGTGATTATGAGGAGGAATTTGATGATAAGAGGTCTTTAATAAGAAAATTATTTTTGAAATGTTAAAAATTACTTTTAAAGAAAAAGGTTTATAAATTAAAAATCTCAAAGTTGTCCAAGAATTTTGAAGATTTGAAATTGGAATTTTTAAATGTTAGTACTTCAAATGAAAAATTGACTCTTAATTTGAAAACATCTATCTCTATGAAAGAAAATCTTATCAATGTTAAGAAAGAAAATGAGTTATTTCTAAAAGAGATTTTAGAGCTCAAAAAAACATTTTCTAAATTCCAAAAAGGAAAAGAGACCCTTGATAATCTTTTAGATAGTCAAAGGCCTCATGGTTTGAAAAATGGACTTGGTTTTTTAAATGGAGCTTCTACATCATCAAGTCCCCCAAAATTTGTCAACGCTACTCTTACTTCTTCCCCCATTCCTTGTAAGAGCTCTAAAGCTCAAGATTCTAAGACCAAGAATCTTAAGAATCTAAATGCCAATAGAAAGCCAATAAAAGTTAATTTTCCAAGGCTCAAGATTTTAAGGCTAAGGCTAAGAAACCCCAATCCCATTATACATTCATGTATCATAATAAAAGCCACACACACATGCATGTTAGACCTCAAAAATTTATGCATTATTGTGATCGTGAGATGCATACTGATATTAGACCATTTGTGTTTAGGAAAGCCACCAACCACCTTAGCCATGATTCATTTTCAAAGTTTTGTAGGAAAAATATATTTTCAAAAACTTAATGCTTTTATTACTTGAAACTAGGACACATTAACAATGTGTGTTACTATAGCAAACTTCATCTCAACCTTCTACCTATGGACTACTTTAAGAGTCATGAACTTAGACCAAAGAAGGTTTGGATTTAAAAGGTTGTTTGATGATTTTTATTTTTTGTTTTGTGCTAATTATTGATAAATTGATGAAGTTAATCTATTTAGCTTATTGATAAATATACACACATCAAATGTCCAAAGAAAATTTGACCCTTTACATGATTTATAATAATTCTCAAATTGCATGATCTTGGAATATTATTTTCCATTATCTTTCAACATTTTTCATTTGGTATTCTTAATTTAGCATCATTCTTAATATGCCTTATCTCTTATAACACACTTTGGACTACATATTATGAAACATGACTCCTTTTTCCAATGCTTCTTTATGTATTATGCTTGGAAAATGTTTTACTTATCATTTGAAATATGATTAATCTTTCTTTACTTTATGATTAATCTTTCTTTCATTTATGATTAAGCATCAATTAGTATCCTCCCTCCATTGTTTCCTCCCTTTTTTAACTTGACAAAAGGGAGAGAAATTTGACATTTTAAATGATAAAAAATATGGTTAAATTATAGATAAAATTCCAAACAAGGGGAGAAACTAAATATTTATCTTGATTAAGTGATATTTGACATGTTTTACTCACCTTAGCATATATTGAGGGGCAGAAATTTTGATAGTCCTTAGTATTTGATTGAGGGGGAGTATCATAAAACAAATGCACACACATGCACTTAGTGATTCTTAGTTATCATTTAAAAAATTGATTGTCAAAGTCAAAAAGGGGGAGATTGTTGACCCTTTGCAAGATCAAGGTAATAATCAATCTTTAATCAACCTTGGTTTTGACTTTAACAATCAATTTCTATTGCTAATATGTGTGTTTAAGTGTGATTTTAGTTAGGTATAAGATTATACTCTTTGGATGGAGTTATTGAGCTCAACATGTGCCAAAAACATGAAGGTAACACGAGTAGTGTCCCAATTGAGACCATTCTCACGAGCCAAATGAGAGCTGAATTCAAGAATGGCAGTGACGCTCTTGGGTAGATGTCCTAGTCGTGACATTGAGTATCTCGACTGTCACATTAAATATCCTAGTTGTGACATTGACTGATCACTTTCACAACGGCTATTTTAGAGCTCCAACGGCTATGAAATCAAAGGTCACGATTGTAACATGGTATATCCCGACCAGGACTGATGAAACTCCTATAAAAATTGAAAGAAACATTAAATGAAGATAGAGGTTTATTGGGGATGAAAATCAAAGCTCCACCGACCATATTTTGGCCCCTCCACTACAAGTAGAACCTCAAGACTTCATTTGAAGAGTTAGAGATTTTTTGGAGCAAATTCATTATGAAAATTCATTGAGCTAAATTTAATTCTTTCATATTTCCTTTTATATATTCTTCTCTTGTAAATAAACTCTTGATGAGTTTATAACCACTCATCTAGTGAGTGTGGGTGAGTGCTCTAGCTTAGGATTTATCTTCTTCTTATTTCTTAAGATTAAGAAAGGGAAGTAAGGATCTAAGTAAAGGAATTGGTTTAAGTGTTTACTATTAAAACACTTCAGTTTTTGGTTTTAAGAGTGAGCCAAGAAAACTCTTTGTGTAAGGTTTAAGTGTTAGCCTTGAAAACACTTAGGAAAAGGTTTTAAGTGAGCCTTGAAAACTCAAGTTGTAAAGATTTGAGTTGAGCCTTGAAAAACTCTTGTGTAAACTCAATCTACTAGAACATATTGGAGTGGGTGTTGAAAATCCTAATTTGGGGATAAGTTAGGTAGAGACGTAGGATTATTGAGAATCTGAACTTCTTAAATTCTTGTATTCATCTCCTTCTCTCAACCATTCTTTAAATTTACTTTTAATTTTTTTAATCTTTCTTTAGCCTTATTCATCCCCACCCCTCTCTCAAGGGCTCTTTTCAGAATGGATGCTCTGTTTCATACTCAGATATATCATAAGAGGATAGTTAGGACATTTAACAAAAAAGTTAAGCCCAAATAGATAAAAGATTGGGATATGGTGTTAAAGTAATTAAGAGCAATGGTATTTGACCCGAGAGGAAAATTCAGACCGAATTGGGAAGGATCGTACTTAGTAAAAATGGTTCTGCCTAACGGAGCTGCGAAGATATCAAATCTTGAAGGAAATGAATTCAAAGAACTAGTAAACCTGGATCACCTTAAGAAGCACTACTCTTAAAATAAAATTAAGGAAAAAATTTTAAAAAAAGAGAGATCTAGCTGATTAGAAAATCCGCAAAGGGCTACTTAGGAAAAAATTGAGGAAATAAAGGTGAGAGAAAAATATTCAGTTAGAAAATCCAAAAGAACTAGCTGATAACATGAGTTATATAATGTGATGTAATAAATGTACCCATTTTGGCCTTAATGAATGAATACAATTGAATTCAAATTTCTATTCAAATGTTGCATGTTCTATCTTTATTATAATAATGCATAAGTGCTTAAAAGGAAAAATAAAACATGAAAAGCCTAAAGGTCAAAGCTATGAGATCACTTTTTTAGCTACATTTTCTATTTCTTCTTTTATTTTTCATCCTGTAGCATTTAGGTTATTCTATATCTAGAAAATGGAAGTGGCTCTGTAACCTATATAGGAACCCAATACTTGTAGTTATCATCAGTAGTCACATTAGCATACAAGTTCATATTTCGCTCAATAGTCCTTCGAGGCCATAAACCCTTCAATTTATCAAAGAAATCTTATCTTAGAGGAAAACCTTCTAATTCAGTTGAAACAATAACAATGAACTGAGAGCTTCCATACTAACGATAAAGGCGTGAAGGGGAAATGAAGGTTAAAACATGTAGCCTAGGAAGAGGAACACAATGACTATACATGTTGATAGTCACAAACTTTAGTCTTTACTAAGAGCAAGTCCATGTTATCTCAGTATCTATAATACCCTTCAACTAATCTAGCCAATGGTCTACATTATGTTTATCTTTTATTTTCAAAGGACGAGACTACAATTGATGTGGCTGATAGGTCAAAGGATTAGTTGGAGCAGCAAGCAAACTTAGCTTCTCTTATAACCAAATCTGAAAAAGAAAAGAACAATAAATAATAATAATAATAAGCCCGTTAAGTCAAAAACCCAAAAGGGCGGCTTAGACAAAAATAAAGGCATAAAAGTAAATAAAAGAAAGATTTTGGTTGCATACCTGAAGGAGAAGAAAACTGCCTGAAAGACGGTTTTAAGCCTTGAAATTATCTAACCCAATGATAGCTTTAGCAAGAATAATAGGCATATGGTTAGCTCCAGCTTCCACTTGCTCCATAATGCTAATGATCTTTATATCAACATCCCCATAAGAAGAAACTAGCAAAAATTGAGCATAGAGGTAGAAGGAAATCATCCTGATCCAGGCAATGCTATTCCTGTCTTAAGTCTTACCAGTAAAAATCAAGGAAGAAAGACTAATAGTTCCAAGATTGTGTGCATACAGGTAGATGTCATCTGGTGCATGTCAAAGAATATAACTAATCTACCAGGAAATTACAAGTTGAGTTCAGGAATCCCAATCATAGTAGTTGAATCAAGTGAACAACCTAAAATGGCAGCAAATTCTTCAATCAAAGGGCATGCTCCTGATCATTAAATCTGAACACATGGTCTTTGGAATCCCAAAAAGTAGCAGTAGCATGCAAGAAATTATTGTCTATGTTAAGGTGTTGAAGGGACTTCAGAGGTTTGACATGGAAAGGGAGAAGTTGATTCCAGTCATCGCCATTGAGGCCTCTTAATAACTTATTGATCAGTTGAAGAAAAGTTTGAGTCATGATAAAGATGGAAAGAAGAAGAGATGAGAGAAAATTAAACCCCTTGACTCTTTATATAAAGACAAAAGTTGAATCTGAGTCAAATAAGGAGTTTGTTTTCTAAAAGAATTTGAATCAAATTATAGTTGATAAATAAATAAAAATAAGTAAAAAGATAAAGGTAATAAATAGATAAATAAATAAATAATAATAAATTAAAAATTGATTTCCCGATTGGAAAACCATAAATCTAATCGGAAATAGATATTTCCAATCAAAAGTATGATTTTCGGTCGGAAATATAATATTCCAATTGGAATTCTTATTTTCTTATCAATCTCAAATTTTTTATTGATTTATTGATTTATTCATATATTTATTTCATATTTTTATCCTATTTCTTTTATTTATTTATTTATTAAACTAAAATTTGGTTCAAAAGGGGTTTGAAAGGTAACTTCACTTGGGGGCAAAATAGTGCAAGAAATAGTATAGGGAAACACAAGTACACATGGAAGTCTATTATCATATAATAAAAATAAAAGAAAATAGTCCAGTAAATGCACTTAGTCCTGAGCTACCGAATTTGGCCACAGACTCCACCCTCTAGTCTGATAGTCTCTCTAAGGAATTGAGTAAGAAACTCCAGCATCTAAGGTCCCAACACTAAAATGACCAAAGCTCAAGTCCACAAGCTGCTGATAAAGGGTCTCATTCTATCATTCTAAGTCATCGATATAGCTCTATATCATCAAAAGACAATTAGAATTATGTATTTCATGTATAAAATGTATACATTTGCATAATTGTTGTGAAAATACTTATTCGCCAGCTATTTGTGACCTACACAGTACATAATCTTTGAGATGAGGCGAGACCATACAAGTACTCTACTTATGTTTAGGGAACCTGAAATGTAGATTTTACTAACATTAGCGATAAATGTTATAGTTTATGCAAGTAAATGATTGGCAATACTCACATCAGAAGCATCTGGAGGCGTGAAGATAGGAAGCACAACATCACTAAAATGCATTTAATGCTCAGTAGCACTTTGAACTATAGAAGCCTAATAGTACATGAACCTATCCAATAGCAAAATGTCACCAAGAGTAGCACTTGTGAAGCCTTACCTCATGTACTCTTAGCATGCTGAGCATAAGGCTCAGGCTTAGTCTTAGTCTCGGTCCTCCCGGTCTTAGCATCTACCTCTATAGTCTCATCCACAACAACATCTACTCCCTCAAGCTGAAAAAGTAAGAGTCATCAATGATAGAAGAAGCAATAAAGAAAAGAATGATGAAGAACATACCTCAGATGGAACGATAGGAACATACCTTTGACATATCTCTGATAATCATGAGAGCGCTCTAGCAATGTCAAAGCATTAAATCCCTGAAGAGCTTCTCTCAACTTCTAACCAATCAAATCAAAACTCTGCAACATCGAGACTGGAATAGGATGAGGAATACGGTAATGAGAAGGCCCAGTATACTAGCAATATACACGCTCACCCACATACCACATCTTACAACTATATCCTGAAAGCAAGACTCTCAGTGTCTCAAATCCCATAGCAATAATCATGAAAGGATATTTATAAGACATTAATAATTCTATTTTTTCTTACCAGGCACCACTCCAAAGTGTTGAGCTACTATCGAATAGTCTGGAGGCTAAATCTGATGCTACATAGGCCAGAGGATTCCCACCTGCTTATCAAAGGAAACCTCCTATCGAGGCTAGCAACGCTGAAACCAAGTATCAGCCTAATCTCTATGCTCCAAATGTAAATATATAAAAAAGAGAGAAAAGTCAACAAAAATATATTGAAAAGTCATAAGAGAAGTCAAAAGCAGTAAAAGCACATACATGCAAGACATGCCAAAAGCTTAACATGGTGACAATGCCTCGACAAACAATGCAAGTCTATAGTAAAGGTAGGCAAGAGCTGCAACACCCCAATCAAAGGAAGCAACTTTATCTAAGTCATGAAGGGGGCCGAGTAGTGCTATGCTAACATTGTGACAAGTCTCATAGAAAATAGTAGTACCTAGCAGGATCAAGAGAACACACCTCATTTTTTGGATGATCTGACGAGGAGTAGCAATAGGCAATTAACTAAATCCATAAGCAAGAAGACAATGGAACATTCTTTTAATTCTTCCATGTGGGGATGAATCCGATCAAATCATAAACATATATACTCCTCGCATCCTCAGAAAGAGAGCAATAACTAATATCAAAAGGAATTAGAGTACCTCCAAAAGCAATCCCGGTGATATCAAAAAAGCTCATAGGAGAAATGGTTAACTCACCCACACAAATGTGGAAAGTATATGTCATATCCATCCATTTCTGTATCAAAGCATAAAGAGATTAGTGGTCAGACCTGCGTTGGATAGTCAAAAGGGTGGCTATGGAAGGTTTGAAGCCAGATGCCCATATGCACCTCATCACATTCTCGGACAAGCCATGGAATAGTTCTCGAGCTAAGTTAAAACAGTCCAAGAATTTCAACGGTTTCTAAATCAAATTCAAAAAAATATAATCATTTTCATTTTGTCTTCAATAGTTCTTTCATTTTGTTTGCATTTTCATAGTTTTTCTATCTATATTTACTTTTAGAAATAAAAAAATAAAAAATCCATCAAAAAATAAAATTTCAAATCAAAGATCTAGATTTTCGGTCAAAAATTTGATTTTCGAATTGGAAATCTAGATTTCCTATCGAAAATCCATTTTTCCAATTGAAAAAATTGACTTGTAACAGGAAATTATCATAAAAAATGGATTTTCGATCAGAAATCCAATTTTCGAATCGGACATGCAATTTTGCAATTTTTTATATTTTTGGTTTTCATTTCAATTCTTTCTCTCTAGAATAATAATAATAATTATTATTATTTTAGTTACTTATTTTGTTTATAAAAATTATTTTCTTCATTTTACTAACATGCATGTCAGTCTAATTTTGAGATATTCAAACTATTTTAAGTACTAATTAGACAAACAAAATCTAATTTTTGCAGAATATAAAGCGCATAGACAGAAAGTATACCTCATCACCAACATTAGAACACTGGTACAAGTCTAAATAGGGCAGAGGAAGGACTGCTTCACTATGACGGAGTCTAAAATTATTCTATGGAAAATATGGTGCTTTGATAGGTGGATCTTATGAAGCGGAAGTCCTTGCACAAAGACCATATGACAAGTTAGTTATAGAATCTGATGAATCAGAAATAGGACGTCAAATGATCAAGTAATTGGGAAAAGAAGAATTCAAAAAAATGAATAAAAAAAGGAAGAAAAAAAGCAAAAAAAAAAAAAAAGAAGAGAAGAGGATGATTGGGAAATGAAGTTGAAAGTGAAAGGTAAGTATAAATAAAGTCGTAAATATCCACTTTAGTCCTCCTAATGTTTAGTTGCAAATAAGTCCTCAACTTTCCTTGCAATTTAGTCCTAGATTGTCCTTTAATTAGGAATTAGTTCCTAATCAATTCCAGCAGCACAAATTTAGAATTAGTCAACACGAAAGTCCGAAATTGGTTAACATAAAATTTAAGAAAATTCAATTTTCTGCATTTGCATATACTGCATAAAATTTTAAAACATTCAAATTCATTTTTGTTAGTTGCTACATAGTAGCTATAACATACTTAAATTCATTTTTGTTAGATGCACTACACAGTAGCTATAATATACTTAAATTCATTTTGTCAGATGCTACACAGTAGCTATAACAAATTCAAGTCTAAATTACTAGACGCTGCTCCAAATTGCTAGATGCTACACAACAACTATATCACACTTTTAAGCACAATTTGGTAGATGCTCCACAGGACCTATAGCATAATTGTTAGACACTACATAGTAGCTATAGCACACCCCGCTTAACACAGCACATTAGCTAAAGCATCAAATATCACCGATCCAGAGTCTGCAATCTACATTAAGGTTAGTACCCTTATACTTTAATTTGAGAATTGAATGCTTATTAGCTTTGCCACAATTTGTCAAACAAACATCGGCAAAGGGCGGCAATTGTAAGCACCCAATTTCTAGACGATTTGAGTGTGGATGCAACAGAAGATTAGGTTTATTTTGATTTAGGAATCTTAAGGATTGATTGTTACTCTTTTTAAGGATTTATTTGTAAGTTTTCCTTTTTATTTGTGGTTTAATTTCAATTAAAGAAAATAAATAGAAAATAAAAAAGAAAAAAGGTAAAATATCGGTCAAAATTTTGTAATTCCTACCAGAATTGTGTATTTTCGTAATTCCAATTGGAATTATGCATTTTTGGTAGAACATGTAAATACGTAATTCCAGTCAAAATTATGCACTTACGATTGGTTCATATCACTTTTTTATTTTTTTTTGAAAAATGATTTTTCTTATTTTTTATCAGTTAAAAATAGATAGAAATAATAACAATAAATACATGAAAATTTATTCTAATAAATACATAGAATAACGCATTTATCAGATAAAAAATGGTTGTTTTATCTCCTGTGATTTTAATAATCACAGGAGGTTTCACATAGAGAAAGAGGAGAGAGCTTTTTTAGGAAATAGAGAAAATTGAATGTAAAAAAATTAATCCTTTCTTTGTTATGTGAGTTCTTTTCTAGGGTTCCTATGTTCTTTTTAGCTAAGAGTTTTCCTTCAAAAGTTCAATCAAGACTATAATACAAAATCAATCTATAGACTTTTCAATATATGGTGAATCAAATAACTCTGAGGAGAATCAATATAGCATCCACACCATTTTCAACCTTCTTTTGTTCTTTTCTTTTTTTACTATTTTTTTTGTTTATTTATTAAATCAACTCTAATCATTGTTGTATTTTCTATGTTTTTTTCATTTATGGCCTAAATTAGAGTTTATACATGGTTGAATTAATGCCAACCATGAAGGAATCACAGAAGCCACCAATTAGACAACCCTTTTAGTTTATACGTAGTTTTTTAGATTTTTGTATTTTTTAATTATTTCCTGTATTTTATTATTGATGGTTTTATTTTGTATTTTTAATTGGTTTTCTTGGGTTTGTATTAATTTTAATTTCAATTTCCCATAGAGTTTTGTAAAAGCCCTGATAGTGGGAATAGTAGAATATTTACTTTTCTGTAATTTTTATTATTCCTAGCAAAATTGGTTAGTAATTAGGTTTTATTTGGTAAAATTCAATTAAAATCAATGAGACTATAGATTAATTAGGGTTCTAGTAAAACTAAATTAGAATTAGGAAGGCAGTAATTAGTTCTCTTTGTTGTTTTGGACCTTTTTGCTTTTAAACCCATTTTATTTATTTGGATTCTGTTTGGATTAGACTTTTAGGCCTATAATAATAGGCCCCATTTTAATAGGTTTAATTAATAAGTTTAGGATTAATTAATTAAAATGAACTTTAGGCCCATTTAATTAATTTACAATTGTTATATCATGGACCATTGTCCATGTTGCAATATGGATTTACACGTGCGAGACAAAAAAAAAATGCACCCTCTTTTTTTTCGTCAAATGTCTTTTTTTTTTTGCATAGGTTCATTGATCTTCACCTACAGGTTCAATGAACATGTAGTTGAAGATCAATGAGCCTGCTGAAGGGTTCATTGACCTTTACCTCTAGGTTCATAGACCTTCACTTGTAAGTCCATTAATCTTCACCTGTAGATTCACATTATTTTTTTGTTTTCCATTCACTACCTTTTTCAATTTTATGTACCCAAAATCATCAACCATTCTTTCTATTTACACAAAACTTTTGATCAAATAACTAAGCTAGTGTTCTTAGCCAAGCCTAAGTTGACCCAAAATCTAAATAGGTCTAATTCAAAAATGTGATCATTTGAATCTAATTTGTACCTTGATGATTATAAGTTGGATTAATAAGAACAGGACAGTTAGCTAATAGGTAATCCATAGCATCATCATTCACATTTACACATTTAAAGGAGAATGAAATTATGGATGTAAAACCAACATAACTAGCAGAGAGCTAGCTCTGAAGAATGGGTGGTGATGGAAAAATCAGTTCTTGTAACCTCCCCACTATAGTATGAACATCTGATAAATCAAAAATAATCTTTTCAACTCTCATTTTTAGTGTAAACACAAGCCACTGTATGTCCAAATCAAACCAAACTCTCAACTCCTTTAAAATTGATGTTTTATGAAATTTCAAATTAAGAAACACCCATCTGAAAAACATTACCCTTGTTATCGAAAAATGAATCTCACTTGAAAACTCACTGATTCTATCCTCTAACTTTTGCACTTTTGTTCCGATGAGGGCTACGATTGTTGTTGCTCTGCCTTCTCCTACTGCTGCTAATAAGAATGCAATGGAAAAGGAAGAAGACGGTCATGGCTCTGGCTTCATTGTAGGGACTATTGTGTCTGTGGAGACCTCTTCCATTTGCATTTGCGTGCATGTGGATTTGTTGTGTTGCATTTGCTAAGAAGAAAAAGAGGAAGAAGGAGAAGAAATTAAAATGCATTTGGAATCGCTAAAAGATAAGAGAGGAGCGTAAAAAAAAATTGTGTTTCAAATGTGTGAGGACTCATGGTACATATTGCAATATGGACAAAGGTCCATGATATAATTTGCTATTAATTTAGACTTTTAGGCCCATCTTAAAATTAAAAAATTGTAGAATTTAATCCCACTAATTAAATCCATTTTATAATTTGTAGACATAGGCCCATCTTAGAATAAAAATATGTAGATTTTAAGCCCATTAACTTAAAAGTGTTTTTTTTTATAATTAGTAGACTTAGGCCTATCTTCTAAAAATAAAATAAGTAGACTTAGGCTTATTTAATTTAAAGATTGGATAGGAATTAGACTCATTAGTCTTTAGGTTCACCTGTAAAATAAAACATATAGAATTAGCCCACTTTAATTAAAATGTTGTAGATTAGATTAATTTAAGGGTTGTATGCTTTGAATGGATGCATTAATTATATGCTTTTCATGAGATTGGTTTCCTTGGAGTTGATTATGAATTGGATTTAAAATGCAATTGCATATAAATAGAGAATAAGATAGTAATTAATAAGGTAATTCTTAAATAATACAAGACTAAAAGAAGTTAGTATTTTGTACCCAGAATCCTCTCGATGTGATGTTAACTCTCTTTTAGAGAATCAAGTTACCACCACTTATAAGTTGTCTCAGTTATTACCTAGGGTGGAGACTTCTCATCTCCATGCCCTTTCTATGTGATAGCGGTTAGTGTGTTCCCTAAAGTTTTAAACTAAAATAGTATCGTGGTTGCCAAAATCTTAGATGCACGCTAAACCCCACTATTTACAACATGACATTAAGTTTGTTAGGAATACAGACTTTGATACAAGAGCTAAATATACGAAGCTTTAGGTGGTGTATGTCTCTTATTGTAGTGTATCATACCATTACCAAAAGTATCCTGTTACAAGCAAAAATAAGAGAGTTATTGCTAAATGGCTTATTGCCAACTATTTGTATAAGTATAAGTGTATGCATGCCATATGACTAGTGGGTTTGAACGATTTAGTGAAAAAGGACTTGAAGGTTGATCTAACACTATCACAATTAAGAAGGGCTAAGTTATTTACAATTGCGAAACTTGAAGGAGATTTGATAGATGAGTATGGCAGATTATAAGACTTCATTGGTGAAATTAAGATGACAAATCTAGGAACTACAACTATGTTGAGGGTATATAGACCAATTCCTAAATAGTTTCTAGTTTTAAAAGACTTTAAATTAGCTTTGACTACTTGAAAAAAGGCTTTTTAGGAGGTTGTAGAAGAATCTTAGGGTTGATGGGTATTTTCCTAAAGGGACTATGAAATGTGAAATTCTGACTGCAGTTGGCAAAGATAAGAATAACCAAATGTTCCTAGTGGCTTGGTTTGTTATCACTTGTGCAAATAGTGTGACATGGAATTGTTTTATAGAATTATTATCTAAGGATTTGCATATAGAGGATAGAGCTAGAGGGACCATTATTACAGACTAACAAAAAGTCAGTATTTTTAAACTAGAACCTTTTTAAACTGTATAAAGTTATGATTATGAAACTAAGTATTGAATTTATGTGCAAGGTTTACTAGATGCAGTTGCAAATTTTCTTCCTCAAGCTGAGCACAAGTGTTGTGCTAAGCATCTTTATGCCAACTGAAGAAAGAAGCATAAAAATAGCGACTTACAAAAACAATTTTAGCAGTACGTAAAAGTCAAATAACATGCCATACTTTGAGGCTGACATGCAGGAAATGAAAAAGTTGACCCCTAAAGGATTTTATGATATACTGAATACACATCCAAGACATTAATGTAGGGCTTATTTTAATATAAAAATGAAGTGTGACATAGTGGATAATAATCTCATATAAGCTTTCAATGAGAAAATTATAGAGTTCAGAGATAAATATATATATACAATGTTAGAGGATATAAGGAAATTAGTGATAAATAGGTTGCCAGATAATAAAAATATGTGTAAAAATGGGTATGTGATTTTAGGCCAATAATCAGGAAGAACTTATATGATAGTTATGTAAAATGTGTTAATTGTAGCATGTTGTGGAATGGAGATAATGGCTTCAAAGTATAATATAAAGGGGAAACTTATGTGGTTGATCTGAAAAATTGAACCTGTCCTTGTAGATGTTGGGATTTAATAGGGATCCCTTGTGCTCATGTTGTCTGTGCAATTCACCATATCGAAAAGAATCCTGAAGACTTCGTACATAAGGTGTATAAGAAAGCAGCATATATGTCAACATATGAACACATGATGCAAGGCCTGAATAGCAAGAAATTCTAGGAGAAAAGAGTCATCAATCCACCACAACCACCTCCTAATCGAAGGATGCCAGGAAGGCTTACAAAGAATAGAAGAAAATATAAGGGGAAGATGGCAAACATGCCTATAAGATATCTAAAAAGACAAAAAATAACATATCATGTCTATTATCAACATGGGCATAATAAACAAACATGCCCTCAATTGAAAAATTAAAGATAAGATGAAAATCATGGACTAGAGGCTATAAATCATGGGGGAGCAAAGGATGCAAGTGAAGACGGACTTGTTGAGACTATAACACCTTCCAATAATGCTGGTGATGGAAATTATCAATTAATTGTACCTACTTTCAGCATTACATCTATTACTTATAATGATTGTTAATTTTATGTTAAATGCATGAAAATGTTGGACTTGGTAGTCTGAGTTTGGTAATATTTGGTGAATCATCTACTAAAGACTTTGATATTTGTTACAAAAGAAAAAGGAACCCTATATATGCTTCTACTACACAACCTAGTTGCTTGAGACTTTAGAAACCACCACATTTGGCTTTTCATCATAACCCTCAAGATGTTATGAGGTGTATACAGACCTTGTGACTTCTTTAATCCTACTTAATGTAGGTTTACATGTTTTCAATTTGCCATAATATAATAAAGCTATGTGGTGTTATTTTATTATAATATAATGTGTTACTTTATACAGCCTAAAATAAGTATAAAATGAGATCTCAGCCTAAGTCGGAAGCTGAGGTTAGCCAATGAGCTAGAACCTAGCTTCATGAATGAAAGGCAAAAAGGTTTCAGTAAAGATGGAAAACACTTCAACATTACCACTCAACTACAGGTATTTTAGTAACTTATTTCAAATTTGTGGAGTTGATGACCAATGTCATCATAAATGCTATTTATGTTTTTAGGCATAGACACAAAAGAAAGACATTGCTAAAGCATCAAAGAGGACATTTAAGGCTAGTTCAAGTATAAGCAAAAAAATCAAAGAAAATGTGAAACAATTTATTCAGAGCAATAATGTTGCGTTTAGATATGGCTACAACTTTTTGGATTTAGGCAAAAATCATATTTGAAAATGTTAAACTTTGTTTATTATTTTGCAAGGTTTATTTTTATTAGTCCAAGATGTATAAACTTGGTTATACACTCCATGCAAGCATTTTGTGATTGTTTAAAGTCTATGGCTATCTTATGATAGTCAGATGTGCCTAATTGTCAAATTATATTTATGTATGATGAAGAATAAACTTTTGTTTTTATTTGTTTACATTAAATTTTGGAGCTTGTCTATACTATCTTAAATTATAATTGTTAATTGTTATTTGTATTTGATGTAGCAAAAATTTTTAATATTTCTTTGCTAATATACAAAGCACTTCACATCATGGATAAAGCGCTTCAGAAATGTGCTTTTAATTAAGTTGCATATCTGCAATTGTGCATACAACAATATTCTATCAAATAAATTGATGCTTACCTAACAAATTTGCATAAAATGTATTCCCATTTCTTCTCCAATATACAACAATTTATGCATCAACACAAAATTTTCACAAAGCACTTCAAATTGTTCTTGAAATATAGTTAATCATACATTAAATATTAAACTAAACACTAGATGCACAGAAAAAGCATAAGCATGCCATTCAAATGACCAACATAACATGTTAAATAGCCATAGCATAAAATTTTGTCTCTATCTTCCAACAACATAAGCACATCATTCAAATGACCAACATAAAAGGCATAATGCTACCAATTTCTAACTGCCTATTCACTAATCTTACCAAATATTTCTAAATTTCAACAACATCAATAACTTAAAGTTTCAACCTTAAACCTAACTTATATTATTTGTAATTTGTAATTATCATAATAACTAATATAATCACCAGTACCCATTAAATTTTTTGTCATTTATTGCTTGTCTCTAGTTGCATCTCAAGCTTTGAAAATGATTCTACTTGACCTATCACATAATTGATCCTCTCCATTCAAAAGTCCTATTGCATGAAGGATCTTTGCAAGACCAAAATCTCCTTCCTGGATTTGCAAGAGTCCATGACATTCTAATGATACATTATTCGCCACATAGGCAAAAATTTCCTTCCATTCTTGCTCAGTGTCTTTATCTTCTTCTTTTCTCTCATTCTTAAGCTACTCTATATTTGTCTTCTTCCCTTTCATTTTTTCTTAGTCATTCACTTTATTATACAAATGCTTATTAAGGGCATTTGAGACAAAAGGTTTCACATGTACACGTTTGCATTGAGGTGGTGAGCTCTTTTTCAAATGGTGGGCCCCATATGTGTACAATCATCACTCAGACCACCAATAGCCAAACAAAAGCACCTGTGTGAATATATTTTAATAAGTTCATGCACTTGATTGTAAAAAACAAAGTCTAACCACCAAAATAGCAAAAATTGAAAAGTACACACAACAATTGTGCAATTTTCCATGCTTTTTTTAAACTTTTTATACATGTTTGGACATATATTAATTTTATTAATATTTATGGTATTTAATTATGTAAAATATTTTAAATTTAAATAGTTTATTAATTATATTGATATATTTTTGTATTAAATAGACAATACATATATAAAATTGTATATTTAAATAATAAACCATCTAAATATTATAATAATAAAAAACATAGCATTTGAGCATCCTAAAAGCTAATGATCTTTTGCTCGGCAAAAAAAGAAACGATGAATATAGGCTCACATTGGAGATGCAAATTGTGTCCATAGATTAGCTAGGATAATTTTCACTTATGGTATCCAACTTTTAGCGACAATTTCACTATAGTACCTCACCTTTTTTTTGTCCTTGAAAACTACATAACCTTTCATTTTATTACCAATAAAATGTTTGAACACAATTTTTGACCAAAGCTGAATATGTGACATGCCACATGGCATCTGACATGGCGCCATATTTCAAATTCGCTGACATGGCACCACATGTCACACTTATATGGTATGGTATCCATGTGGTGCCATGTGACACACTTTTAATGATGTGGCACCACATGGGCTGATGTAACATTTGCATACCTAACACATACGCATGATGAGACATTTGCTAAAGGTAAGATACCATAGTTGGACAGTCAGTGAAAGTTGGGTACCATGAGCGACAATTCAGTTCAATAAAAATCATTTCAAATATATTATATATAAATTCATATAATACATAAGTATGAACTAGTTAAAGTTTAACTTGATAACTCATAAGCCGGTTCGAATAGTAGTTTAATGCACTAATATTTTGATATGAAATATGCAGTATACATTTTTTAATTTATAATAAATATAAAATATTAATTTAAGTTTGTATGTTAGAATAATATTAAGTATAATTTTAATTAAATATTTTATGAATTCTAAAATAAAATTTTTAATTTTTTGATGAAATTTTTTAATTTATGATTTATATTTTATAAGTCTATTTAAATTTGATTAATCTCGAGAGTAATATTAAACTCTACTCGAGTTTCGATTAATAATAAATAGTTAAGTATAACCTAGTCAAAATTAAATTTCACTCGATTCGGTCACACTTTTGGTATTTATGTATATATAAGGTCCAATATTATTATAGGTTGATATGTTGAAAATTAAGGACTTTGTGTGCTATTCTAATGTTCTTTAATTAGCCCATTGGATAATGCTTTTGCTACACCACTATCGCTGCTTCCATTGCTATTACCGTTGCAAAAGAAAAAATACAAAATTTCACCTAAAAGGTATAAAGTTCAAAAATTTATCACTAAAAACAAAAACCAATTACACAAATAAAAAAATCAACTACAAAACTAGAAATTTTCACTCATGGTACCTAACTTTTAGTAATTGTCCCACTATGGTATCTCACCTTTAGCAAAGGTCTTATTATATTGATGTGTTAGGTATGCAAATGATATGTCAACACCATGTGGTGCCACATCATTAAAAATGTGCCACGTGGCACCACGTCAGCACCATATGATGCCATATCGGCAAAGAGTGACACGTGGCATCACATCAAATGACATGTAGTATGCCATGTAGTAAATTTTAATTAGAAATCGAGTTCATGAACTTTATTGGTAAAAAAAATAAAAAGTTAGGTAGTTTTAAGGGTAAAAAAAAGTAAGGTACAGTAATGGTACTTTTGCTAAAAGTTGGGTATCATGAATTAAAATTACATTAATTGGCCGGTAAGCTAGCCAGTGAACATGTTTGTTAAACAAGTGCTTGAGCTACCTTATGAACAGACTTATAAACAAGCTTGCTTACTAGTCCGTTAATTTAAATATTAGTACTAAATGATATTTTTAAATGAATATCATTTAATTCATATATATATATATCAATTTTAATTGGAAATCGAGGTCAGGCACTTTGTTGGTAAAAAAAATAAAAAGTTAGATAGTTTTAAGGGTAAAAAAAGGTGAGGTGCAGTAATGGTACTTTCGCTAAAAGTTGGGTATCATGAATTAAAATTACCTTAATTAACAGGTAAGCTAGCCAGTGAACATGTTTGTTAAACAAGTGTTTGAGCTACCTTATGAACAGACTTATAAACAAGCTTGCTTACTAGTCCGTTAATTTAAATATTAGTACTAAATTATATTTTTGAATGAATATCATTTAATTCATATATATATATATTTCAATAGGATTTAAAATCTCTGGAACTATACCAAATTTTGGAGATTTCAAAAATAAAATCTCCAATATCATTACCAAATTTAAAAATCTTCAAATCGTGACCATCCCATTTTTCAGGACGATACGGTATAGAGATTCAATTTTGTTCGAAATGAATTGGTATGGTACAGTTTAAAATTGAAATTTGGGAATTTATGTTATACATAAATTTATACTACTAATTCAATTTATACTGGGTTATTTACACTCACAGTCTCCAAGATTTTACCACTTTCCCACCATTGCCCTAAAAATTTAATTGGACAAAAAAAATCCCTGACTATTAATTTCAGTTACAATGAACCCCCAATCATCAGATTCCGGTGAAATCATCACTGGAATGTTGATGTAGACAAAAACATGGATTATGATGTGGCATAATTTTTTCTAAATAAAGAACTACATCGTGGGCCCTTGCATGTTGCCACATGGCCACCTTAACACTCTCTCTCACACCCCCCAGGATTAAATATCCATTTCTCTTCTTCAATAATTCCCAAATTAAACTAAACATTTTTTTTGTTTCTCTATTTTGAAATCAATCATTTTCATTTCAGAAAAAAATCCAAGAAAGTCGATAATTCATCCACAACAGCAGCCCAGCCACTTAGATCAAGATCTCAGTCCCTCAAACTAAAACCTAACAACGATGAACACATTTAGCAATATCAAGGTTGTCAGTTCTTTATTGGGACAACGCAAAAATTGGAGGAGAAATAGAGGCAGAAGAAGCTTGAATGTGGTGATGGAGATGCAAAAATGGGAGCTGGACAACGGTTGAGATGCAAGTGATGGTTGTTGTTGTTATTGTTGTTGCACTACGGGTGTGTGGTGATGGAGATGGAAGTCCTGGAAATGGAGGTTGTTGCGACTGCTGTGGTGGCGGGGGTGACGGAGGCAAAAGAGCTTACCTTTGTTTTACTTTCGATTCTGTAAAGCTTTTTTTTTTGGGCATTTCTTAACTAACACAAATAGAAGTAAAAAAAAATCTCTTAAGGATTGTTGTCGTTGGTTTGATTTTCTCATAAAATTGTTCCTATTTAATTATTTAAATAATGGGTCTCTAGTGATTCATTATTTAGTGGAATTCAAAAAAAAATGTAATAACCCGAATATTTTATTATTAATATTATTATTTTATAATAATTATTATTAATATTTCTTATAACTATTATTAATAATATTATTATTTGATTTAAATATAAATATCTGTTTAAAAAAAGGATCAAAGGCTAGTGGACACATGGGTGCCCACTTATGTTAAAAAAGGGGAATGGTGCTGTAGATAGGGAGAGAGCAGCAGGGAAGAAGAAACTTGAGTGGAAAATACCTATTTAGTCCCTGCATTTTTCTTTTTCTTCGTTCGACCCAAAACGACCTCCGATCGACCTCGAATTCGAACTATAGACTCGTCTTGTTGTCCTCTTCCTTTTGGTAGTGTCCGTTTTGCAAGAAGTGGCTCGGAATAATGCAAAAATTACATTTTTTAGTCAGCCTTCTTCTGCAATTTTCTACTATTCCAGCAATTTTCAAGTGACAAGGTTCCCTCCACTTTTTCCCTCTCATCATCAGGAGTCTATTGGTAATGACCACGCGTCAGATCTACGTCCATAGAATATTTGGCTAATATTTTTATGTAATTTCATTTTATTTTTAGATTTAATTTTTCAGTGCATATTTTGGATTGTTTGAGGCTATTTTTGTGTTCTACTAATTATTAGGAATATTTTGGTATAAATTGTTTGTCTGGGTGTCGTGTTTTTCTGGTGAGATTATGGTGGGTCCCACCCGAAAATACAATGAAATTAGAAATGGTCCAGAAAATTATAGAACTATTTTTATAAAATAAAATAAATTGTGTTGATCAATTTCCATAACTGGACCAAAGCCCAATTCCTCACAGATTTTGAGAAATAAATTCTGGAAAGTTTGTAGTGGAAATTAGTTATTCCATTTAAATTAGTTTAATTATCTTTATAGCCTCAAAAGTCTTTTTTAGGATATTTCAAAGTCCATTTTATAAATCCCTTGATTTTTATAATTTTCAAATTTTAGGAGAATTTTTATGAATTTTATTTATTATGCATAAGCATGCTTTAAATAAATATAATTTATTATAGAGAATATCGGAGCGAAGACATTGGAGATTAGGCGGACGAGGACACGTCAGCTGGCTCATTCCCCTTGCAAGTTAATATTTTGAAGTGTGTTATTTTCGCTATTTAATAAAATAATGAATTTGAGATATTATTTATGTTTTGAATATTATTACAGTTATATTATGTATATGATTCTAAGGGTAATATTATCATGGAAAAATTAAATGAGAATATTGTTATTTTATATTAAATTTTAAGTTATGGTATTCTCTAGTATTTTAATTACATATTTATTTATATAAATATTTATTTTGGAAAATACTAGTAGAACGTGCTACCTGATGAGTGTCATCAGGATCTGTGCACACTGGTAGTGATTATTGAGTTGGGCCCTGTTTATGGTATTGAAAGCTCAGTTGATGCATAGCTCTCGGGCGTGTGTTAGTGAGAAACTCGATTGATGCTTAGCTCTCGGGCATGTTTTCTTAGTTATTTATTAGGACTAGTAGTTCGGTTGATGCCTACCTCTCGGGAACTGCCAATTAATATTGGAATAAGTGACTAACTGTGGCTGGTAGCTCGATGGATGCTTAGCTCTCAAGAACTGACAGGTATTTGGATTAAGTGAGCCAGTTGGCTATTAGATTTGTGATTTAGGGTTCTACCATGATTTTCCACTTATTAATATTTTAAATAAAGGTTATTTAATTTCAAGAATGTTTATGAGATTAGTAAAGGTTATTTTTTATTCTGAAGGTGTTTATGAGATTTTATTAAATCCTTTTATGTTTACAAGTGCAATTTTTATAAACTAATGAATTCAAATATAATTTATAAATATTATATTTCTATAAAAAAATTTATTTTGACAAGGAGGTTTTCAAAGTAGCATACATTTCTTTATATTAACTTACTCAGTGGGGTGTGACTCCCCTCAACTATATTTCCAGGATCTTGGGAGTCTACGATTAGTTCTTCATCTCTACGTCGGACTCATTCTTCACCGGCTGCTTTGTGTAGGTTATTATAATGTTATTATTTATGGAATAATTTGTTAGTAAATATAGACACCTCAGTAGTAGTGTTGGAGGCTTTGTATTGTAATGTGTATTTTATATATATTTGAGTTTGAAATGTTGGTGACTTTGATGATATTGGGGTAGTGGTGTTTGGAATAAATTATTGGAAATGTTATTTGTTTTTCATAGGTTTGGGTTTGTTCTCGGTATAGAGGAACCTCTATCAGATTTTTGTTAAAATGTTTAAAAGTGGTTAATTTTATTTGATAAATTCTTTAAGGCTTACTACGGGTTTTGGAAGCTTCACGCTTTCCCATTCCCAAGTGCCGGTCACATGCCCTTTGTGTTCGGGTCATGAAAAGTTAGTATTAGAGCAATGGTTCATTTTATTATTAGTATCAGTATTTTCTTGAACTACTGTGGTTATTAGGTGATAAATGTCAATTGTTGTCATCGTTGCTTATAGAATTCCGCATATATGTCAACTCCCTTTTTGTGTTTTAAATGTTATTAGTTTTATGTCTTTTCAAAATGAGGAGGAGAGCAAAAAATGCTCATGTTTTAGATGCAGCATATGATGAGGGCGAGCAGTCCATTTAGGATGAAGCTCCTCCCCCTGCCCTACAACATAGAGGAAGGGGTAGGCCTAGGGTAGTGGTGGCTCCAGAATAAGAGCAACAGCCGCAAGTTGAGCCAGAAGCTCTAGAAATGAATCCTACAGCCTTTGCTACGGGTACGACAGGAATTAATCAAGGTTTGGCTATACTTAATCAAGCTATGCCCTTGGTGCAGCAGTTGCTTCAACAAAGAAACCAAGGGATGTCTGATATGGATGCAACCTTGTTATATTCTAGAGTTGGGAGAGTTACATTTGATAGTACTGGTGATGGCTTGAATTTTATAAAAACCATTGAGGCTAGAACAAGGATTGGATACACTGATTACCATAGGATTATGATTGTGGAGTTATCAGTACAGGCTGCAGCTCAGGACTGGTTTATGCAAGTGATCTAGCCATATAAGACTACTATGTTATAGTTGGAGTTTAAAGAGCAATTTTTGAGGTATTTCTGTCCACATTTGATGACAAACAATTTCAAGTGTCAATTATTGCATATACTTAGGGATGATCGGTCAGTTGAGGAGTACACCCATGAGTTTCTCAGGCTATCACGTCATGTTCTGGATGTGATGCAAGATGAAAGAAGAGTAGTGGAGTTATTTATGATAGGGTTAGGCCCAACCTATATTGGTATCCAGAATGCAGATCAGAGGTTAGAGAGTGTCATTGAGGAGCCTAGGCAACTTTAGAGATGACATATTAGGCATGGCACTATGCCTGATCCTTATGAGAGTGGCAGCACTAGAACAGCCCATAGGGTTCAGCAGCCTACTTATCAGTTAGGCAGTGTGGGTGTTCAGGCAAAGGGTACCTCTTAGTAGAGTAGAAGGCCCGAGCGCATAGACTTGGCAGACACAGCTATATCCCTAACTGTAGGAGCAAGTGTCTCTTTATTCGTACCACCTCTTAAGTGTGCCAAAAAATTGAAAAGCCCAAACCGAGCAAAATCAACCTCTGAATCATTAAGTTGCACCCCGATTTCATGAAATATAATAATCGGAGTAGTGAGTCACTCATTTTAAGTAAACGTTGCTTAAAACAAGTAACTCATCAGATTGGTGTTTGACTTATGAGACCAGAGTTCAACTTCATGAAAATTGAAAGTCGATTTTGATAAAACAAACATCGAAAACACGTCTATAGGCCCTTAAAACTTTCGAAAGTGACCTCAAAATAGTCAGCGTAATCCCGAGAAGTAGCGCGTGAGCGAATTCACAGTGTGTGATCACGCACAAACACATTTTGCTCACGTGTTAAAATGGAAGCCAATTTTGATGAAATGAACCTAGAAAACACGTCTGGAAGGTCCAAAAACCCTAAAAAAAAAACCCCTAAAATAGTGTGATCGGAGCACTGGAAAGCCGCATGACACGTGCAAGAGCGCGTGATCACACAGATCATATGTCACAAGGCCGTGATCATGCACCGTAGGGCCATTATCACACACCCCAAGGCAGTGATCACGCGCCCCAGGGCTGTGATCACACATCCTAGGGCATGATCACGCGGGCATGTCGTCATGTGCATTTTCACTAATTTTCACACTTTTTGGGCACATTTCCCTATAAATAGGAGGCTAGAGCCTAGTAGAGAAGGCATGAGCCTAAGAAGCAAAGGTGAGAGCTTAGGAGAGAAGGAAAGAGCCTAAGAAGCAAATACTAGAGCTAAGGAAAAAGAAGGCTAGAGCGTAGGAGAGAAGGCAAGAGCCTAAGAAGCAAAGGTTAGAGCCTAAGAAAAAAAGGCTAAAGCTTAGGAGAGAAGGCTAGAGTCGAGAAGGAGAAGGCAAGAGCCTAGGAAGCAAAAGCTAGAGCTTAGGAAACATCAGCAAGAGCTGAAAAATATGCACACACTGAAATGCTATCCAATTGAAGGCTTAGGAGCCACAATCCAAACACTTTTAGCCCATTCTCTACATTTTTTGTAGGATTTTTAGACCACTTTCGCACCAAACCCACCCTCATCTTTGTCAAAGTATGCTTCAAAGGTATATGAATTTGCATTACACACGTCATTTTTAACCTCTCGATGAGGAAAGCTTAAAATCTCATGAAGCTAAAGCTTCAAAAACACAAAATAAGCTCAGTCGAATCTGAGGACCAAATAATCAATTTTGCACATTTATTTTACTGTTTTGCATTTTATTTTATCACCACTGGTTGTTGAGAAATTGTTGTGATTGTGTGATGAGACTAGCAATTTGCATGCTAATTGTATAATCTCTGCTTTGTTTTGCTCATAATAAATCATCATTTTGCATCGATATGCATTCAATAAACATGAAAGCTTACTTATCTTTGATATTACGGTCCAATGATGCAATCATCATTATTTGCTATTTATCTCATTATTTAGAAATGTTTTACAATAATTCTTGCTAGAGCATAAACTACGTGCATTTGTTTAATCATTTATGATCATCCTCATTGTGCTTATATGTTGTCCAAGTGGATGAATGGATGGAATTGCACATAGTTGTGTTAACCTCTGTTTTGCAGGTGTATTCTAGATTAGGACTAGATTTACATTTCCACACTTTTTCTTTTTCATATGTATTTACTAGGAAAGCCTTGTAAATTATTACGGTGAATTTCTCATATTTTCCATTATTATCAATATGCTTGCGTGAAAGCATATATATCAACTGTCATTACCAAAACTAGGGTGCTGTGGTAGCCACATATTGAGTATTAAAATGAGAAATAGTCAAAAAGTATATGAGATCTCCCAGGCTCAAAATCTTTGCTGGGGACGATACTCGTTGAGTGACTCGATGTTGTCCTTTTTATCTTTTCCTGGTTTTCTAAAAACCAGGTGGCAACTCTAAACACAAAAGTTTCTTGCATCCCCCCGAGACCAAAATTTTCTCCCTGTCTCATAAACAGAATGGATGTCCCATTTGACAAAGTTGCCATGTCCCAATCGGAATCCTCGGTCGCTCACAGTACTCCACTGGGGACTTTAGTTAGAGAGATCAATTCAAAAATGACTATTTCCCATTACTTAATACTCAATCATGTGGAGCCCTCCACCATTGCATTTGCACTACACAATCACATGTGTACCTTTGGTCCCTATCAGCTGACAATGACAGAAAGTGATCCATTATGGTTCCACATGAGTCATAGGGTGATTGATTCGGATTTGTCACCTTTAGCCCTTACTCATGGTTTCACCGGACTCATCTAACCAGAGTCTGTGACCCAAGTCCTTAAGGGGGGCAACTCGAGTTATCAAAAGAATGCTAGACTCACTAACTAGAGTCTGTAACCCTAGTCATGGGTGGGCCATTCTCGCTAAAGGAGCCCTTAGCCTTATACCCTCAACTCAGCCCATATAAATAAACCAATAGAAATCTCCACTAGGATCCTACCAAGCTTTGCATGCTAGCCCCGATGCTGTCCGTTTGACCTAACATTCATAAATGCTATAACACTTCTAGTGTCCATCACCGATTAACACCATTGCATCCATTCTCATAGACTACTCACACTTATACTATGTGATCCTTATTTACCTTGCATAAGCCCAATGTGTAAGGAATGATAAGAATCATTCACCTCAATATAGATAGCCTGTAAGAACTAGTGAATAGTGACATCTTTTGATGATGGAACCTATGAGCGCCGTCCATTTGTCTTTATCAGAGCAAATAGATGGGTCAGGAATGCAACTAGATTGCAGATATTTGCATTGAAAGAATCAAATCATAAACTACAGAACAATACTTTCATGCCTCTTGGTAAATGTATCGAATATCGATGTGGGAACATGAAACTAGACCCCTCTTATTAATTATAACTCCTACACATGCGGGCGTGTAAGGACTCTAGACGCCATTTGTGACCCAACGACTGGTACTCACATTGATATTATACGCTTACCTTAAGTGCATTTGAGCATTTTTCCTTAGTTTGCCTCTTGATTATCATCAAAACAAATAGAAACAGCCTAGTCTGAGAGTAAAACCATAGTCCGCTACTGACTATCGGGTCAAAACCCACCTAGGAAAGAGATTCAATAACCTCATGGATCGATAAGGCTGGAAGCGAGAACTTGCTTGTGATTGGTTTGTTCCTTGTGCAAGAAAAGCTAACAACCTCTTACATAATCATGCATACATGACATACATATAGACAATATATACTAACCACATCTTTTTGTAGCCATCTGCATTAATTATAATTAGACTACGCATGAGCACGTCATCATACATGCTAATCATATTCTTTTGCAGGCGCATCCTATGCATGCATCATTCATCATTTGTTTATTCTATCTCACTAATATGCAGTAAACAAGATCTCAACATGGGTGATTCAGAAGACACTTCATGTTAACAATTCGAGGATAAACTGAAAGAGGGGATTCAAAAATTGCTTACTGATGGCACCATAGTAGAAATCCTCTAAGCCCAAATCAAAGCCACTAATGTTCAAACCATAAACTCCCATGAGGGAAACTATGCTGTTACTCCTATAAATGAGGCATCTGCATCTGTCCACTTGTGAGCAGATAGATGAAAGTGTGTCCTTCATACTCCTATGCGGATTGAAGATGATGACGAGTATTATCGTGCCTTTAAAACACCACAGCAATAAGCTACTAAGATTGCTGACTTGACCAAACCTGAATCAGCAATAGGATGGCTCAGCTAAAATTTGCCTTCAAGGATGAGGGGCCTTGTGAGTCCAAAAGCTTCACTGATTTGGCTCTGTTCAAGGATGAACTACTTCTTGATGATTTCAAATTGCCAAACTTTGCTAAGTTTGAGCAAACTGGGGACCCAAGGGTTCATCTAAGGCAATACGCCACCTTTATGGCTGCTACAAAGCTTACAAAATCACAAATTGTCTGATTCTTTTTCACATCACTAGAAGAGGGACCAAGAGCATAGTTCTTTGACCTTGAGGATGAAATCAAGAGTGATTGGTTGCTGTTAACCCAGAAGTTCATCAAGCAGTATGAATATAATACTCAATTGGATATAACCCACAGAGACTTGGAAATTACCAAATAAAAGCCCGGTGAATCTTTCTCTGACTATTTTACAAGATTCTGAGCTAAAGCTGTCAAGATGAGAAACCATCCTCCGGAGGTTGAGCAGATAGAATCAATAATTAAAGGATCACTTCCCCATTTCAGGAAACACATGTTCTTTGCCCACTACCTTGACTTCCAAGAACTTTATCAAGCTATAATTAGAATAGAAGATGAGGAAACCCAACAACCCAGAAACACTTTCCACTAAAACACTCAAACCAACATCCAAAACCAAAACACCTTCACTAGAACTACCAAGATAAACCAAGTTCAACCAGACACTTTCAATCCACCATCTATCAATATCATCAACAAACCACCTAGAAGGTTTTCCAACTTCAACCTCTCACTATCCAAGATCTTCCATAGACTCTAGCAAAAGAACCTCTTACAACCAAGAGAACCAAAACCACTACCAAATCATTTGCCTCCTCAGATTGACCAGAACCTATTCTGCCACTTCCACCAGATGCCCGGCCATGCCACTGACACTTGCAGAACTCTAAAAAATACAATCCAATACCTCATTAACTCAGGAAAGATTAATGATCCTGAAAGATGACCCAATGTCAAAACCAACCCTCTTCCAAATTACAGAGTCATGCCTCCACCAACAATCAACACAATCTCATCCAGCCTGCTCAAAATCTTTACTAAACAATCAATCCAAGCCATCCAGGAAATGCTTAAAGAACAAAAAGCTAGAGCAGAAAAAGAATTCTTAATGATCTCAGAAGATAAGCTCCTAAGTCTTATTCTTGACTCTCACAACTCTAGTGAAGATGAATGGGACCCTTCCATGTTTGAATATATTTCAATGCCCTGAACATTCATTCCTCACTTGATGATGCAAAGGAGAGCTAGAGATGTAGCATTTCCTATGAATGGTGAAGTAATTGATTGCTTTTATCCGTATGAAGCAGATGAAAGCCTCAAAGCTGAGTAAGACAAACTCGAAGTGTGGGATCTACTGGGCCAGCCATCTGGAAAATTCAATTATAAAGTCAAGTATAGTGCACTTTCAATAGCTCATGTCCTTCTAGAGGATATAGTGCCCTCAGGATAGGGAGAAGAGCTTGATGAGGAAGACAGAAGGATCGTAACTATCCAGTTTCCAAACCTACAAGTCATGGGAATTGACATCTTGTATGACTCTGATGAAGAAGCTAAAAAAGGCACCCAGGAACATGATGACTTTGAGATCATTGTCTGGAATGAGGGAAATAATGCAAAAGCAACCAGTTAAGAGACATCACACAGCAAGAAGCAGATAGCTAAAAAGCCTCTACCCTCAGTTAATCACGTAACTCGCAGCGGAAGAGTCTACCAACCTCCTAAAGAGGAAAAGGATGTCTCCAAGGGGAAAGAAATGTCAAGTGATATGACTCCGACTAAGGAAGAAGATCAGGTTCTTAGGCAACTTAAGAAGACTCAGGCACAACCCAATATCTGGGATTTGCTCATTGCCTAAAAAAAACACAGAGATGCTCTAATCAGGGCTCTTGATGATGCAAAGATCACCACTGATGCTTTGCCTTGTCAAATGATAGCTTCTCTAATGAAAGTCCCTACTAATGCAATCACATTCTCATATGAAGATCTACCCCTGAAGGAAGGGTCCATAATCGTCCTCTGTTCATACAGGCAATAGTTAGATCTAAAAAGACCCTATGTGTTATGGTGGATGACTGATCTACCATCAATGTTTGCCCCTTGAGGCTGGTACACAAATTCAGAATGAATGTTGAAGACCTAGAGGAATCTAATGTGATTATCCAAGCCTATGATGACTCTAAGAAGCCAGTTGTAGGGACTTTCAAGGCAGTAGTCACTACAGGAGATATCGAATCAGTAGCAGAGTTCACTATCCTAAACATCCCTCCAACCTTCACCTTGCTACTAGGGACACCTTGGTTCCATCCACTAGGAGGCATACCTTCTACCGAACACCAGAAGATCAAATTCCCACTAAAAGATAAAGTTGTCACCATTCCGGCTGAAACCAATAACATCATCGCTTGCTTGAACATAGTGCCACCAGGCTTCCAGATCTCTATAATCAACAAAGATTGGGTCCACCCAAAGGTTGCTGCAATGATGAAAAAGATACAATACCTGCTCGGAATTGGATTTGGTGGAAGGTACATTGGGATCATAGAATTCTCTAATTTTCAAGGACAAACCAGCAGATATGGCCTGGGGTATGATCCTGAGAAGGACACTAGAACTAAGAAGTCCATCTCATTTATTCAATAAAGCTCAACTGAGGTCTACTAGGGACAGATAGAGAAGTGGGAAAAAGAAGGGGTTGTGAAACCTGGCTTTAAAATCTTCAAATATTTTATTAACTCTGCTAAAGGAAAATGTCTGCCAGAAGGTATCACTAAGACTGATATTAATAAGTTAATAAAGAATCTAAGACTAGAATCAAAGACTGAGACCCTCAACTGTGAGGAAGTTGCTGCCATCCTCGAATCAAGTATTGATGACATTCTATTTGAAGATACTGAAGATAATCTCTGTACTTTTCCTTTATTTGAAACTAATGATGTAATGAACTCTAAAGTTAATACAATGAAATCAAATTTTGCTTACTTGTTTGATGTCTTTTTTGATGGTAGTGTGCATTGCATTGATAAAAAAACTTGCATATTTGACATTCATTCCATATGTACTGAACCATTTAACATTGGCACAGAAAATGAACCACACATTTTGCATATTTTCAAAGATGTTACCCCTGAAGAGAGGAGAGAAATTGAAAAAATATTAATAAAATATTTAAAAGTATTTCCTTGGACATACAAAAACATGCCTGGCATCGACAAAGACATCGGTCAACACTACATCCCTACCAAAGAAGGGTGTAAACCAGTAAAGCAGAAGTTGAGAAGACTCTGACCATAATGGGCCAAATTGGTAAAAGAAGACATCAAAAAGAAGATCGAGGCTAAGTTCCTAAAGGTGGTAGACTATCTAGAGTGGTTAGCAAACATTGTGCCAGTGCCAAAGAAAGATGGAAGGGTCAGAATTTGTGTCGACTATAGAGATCTAAACAAAGCATGCCTAAAGGATGAATTCCTTTTGCCTCACATAGATGTGTTGATGTAATGTATTCCTTCACGGATGGATTTTTTGATACAATCAAATTTTGATGGCCATCATCGACAAAGCAAAGATGTCCTTGATTATAGAATGGGGTGCTTACTGTTATAGAGTAATGCCCTTCAGCCTGAAAAATGCAGGTGCAACCTACTAAAGAATGGCAATAGCCATGTTTTATGACATGATACACAAAGAAGTTGAGGTGTACATAGATGACATGATGGTTAAATTAGAAACCAGAGAAGGGCACCCAACTACTCTCGAGAAATTCCTCAAAAAGGTTGAAAAGTACAGTCTCAGGCTTAATCCCAAGAAGTGCCTATTCGGGGTAATTTTAGTTAAGATACCGGGGTATATTGTTAGCTAGAACGGAATCAAAGTGGATCCAAATAAAGCAAAAGCAATCAAAGAAATGCCAGTGCTAAAAATAAAGAAAGAAATCAGAGGGTTTCTAGGAAAGCTACAATTCATAAGCAGTTTCATCACCAAGTTAACAACAGTTTATGAGCCTATCTTCAAGCTACTCAGAAAAGATCAACCAGTCATATGGAATAAACAGTGTCAGTCGGCATTCGACAAGATCAGAAACTATCTAGCCAATCCACCATTCTGAAACCACCCAAGTCTGGATTGCCATTAACCTTGTACCTAGCCATTAAAGGGAATGCAATCGGTGCAATGCTAGCCCAAGAGGGAGAAGGGAAAGTAGAACATGAAGTCTATTACCAGAGCAAGAAAATGTTGCCTTATGATGAAAAATACAGTCAGGTCGAACAGATATGCCTAGCAATGGTATGGGCAATGAGGAAGCTCAAAGATTACTTTCAATCATACAAAATTCAAGTTGTGTCCAAAATGGATCCTATGAAGCATCTCTATGAAGCTCCATCCCTAGTGGGAAAACTCGCCAAGTGGCTCGTTCTACTTATAGAATTTGATGTGCAATATCTGACTAAGAAGATAGTGAAAGGGAGAGCAGTCATAGAATTTCTAGCCCTTAATCTTATCCCTGATTCAGAATAAATTCAACTAGACTTCCCAGACAACCTCAGCACAACCATTGAGGTGTAGGGATGGCGAATGTACTTTGATGGAACAGTCAACCAATTCAAAGTAGGAGTCAGGATCATACTCTTAACACCAGAAGGTGAAGTGGTGCCAATCGCTAAGAAGCTAGCATTCAGAGTTATGAACAATAAAGTAGAACATGAAGCATGTGCACTTGGCATGGAAGTTTTGATAGCTCTATAAGCGACAAAATTTGAGATATTTGGGGATTCCATGTTGGTAATCAATCAGACAATAAAACAACACTTGAGGCCATACCTAAGCCACCTGCAGCAGCTCGCCTTACCTTTCTAGAAATGCAAATTCATCCATCTTCCTAGAAACCACAACCAAATGGCAGACGTACTCGTTTCCCTAGCATCAGGATGGGAAGGACTAGCCAAAATGCCTATGAAGCCTCTAATCCTACTCAAATCAGAGCAACCTAGCCACAAATGCTTCAAAATAGCAGAAGCAAAAGCAGAAAACAAACCCTGGTTTTATGATATATGACAATACCTCATAAAGAGTATTTACCCTGAGAAGGCAGTCGAAAAAGACAGGGCAGTCATCTGGCAATTAGCATTGAAATTCACATCACACCAGGGTGTATTATACGGAAGAAGTTCAGATAGGATACAACTCAGATGTCTGGATGAGACAGAAGCTATTAGAGCAATGGAAGAAGTACATGAGGGTGTCTATAGTCCGTACATGAATGTTGCTATTCTAGCTAAGAAGTTAATAAGACAAGGGTTCTTTTTTTATGACGATGATAGAAGACTGCATCAGGTTCATAAGAAAGGGGCCATAAGTACCAAATTCATGGGGACATCAGCCATCTTCCCCCAACAAAGTTGCACTCTATCTCTTCTCCATGGCCCTTCTCAGCATGGGGGTTAGACATAATCAGAGAAATTCACCTGACAGCCTCGAACGGACAAAGGCTCATTCTAGTAGTAATCGACTACCTTATAAAATAGGTCGAAGTAGAATCATATGCAAAACTGGGGGCAAAACAAGCTGCAAGGTTCATAAAAAAAAAGCTATTCTACCGATATGGGATTCCCCATCACATAGTTTCAGATAACGATGTTTAGTTCCAAGGAGAAGTGAAGGAATTACTAAGGAGTTATAAGGTGGAACATCACAAATCCTCACCCTGCCTTCCACAAGCAAATGAGGTGGTTGAAGCTGCAAAAAAAAACATGAAAAAGATCTTGTAAAAGATGACTCAGACCTATCGTGATTGGGTAGATAGACTACCATATGCATTATGGGGATATAGAACAACAATTAGAACATCAACAGGAGCCACTCCTTTCTCACTAGTATATGGATCTGAAGCAGTATTCCCAGTGGAAATGGAAGTCAAATCGTTGTAAATAGCAATTGAATCCAAACTGCCTAAAGTACAATGGGCTCAGTAAAGGCATGACAGCCTCACTACTCTAGATAATTAGAAACTCAAAACACTATATCACATGCAGCCATATCAAGCTCGATTGGCTAAAGCCTTTAACAAGAAAGTCAGACACAAGAGTGTGAAAGTAGGAGACTGGGTGCTAAAGCAAGCCAAATAGAATGTCTCTGACCCTAGAGGGAAGTTCAGGCCAAACTGGGAAGGCCACATTTGGTCAAAATCATTCTATCAAAAGGAGCTATCAAGCTGATGGATTCTGAAGGAAATGAGTTCTTTAAGCCTACCAACAAAGACCACTTCAAGAAGTACTATGTCTAAAGTAAATACATAAAAAAATCCCGCTAAGTTGAAAATAGAAAAATGGCAGCTCATGCAAAAATTAGAGAACCAAAATAAAATACTTAGTTAGAAAACCTAAAAAGGTTGACTAAGGATAGGGGTACCTGTGGGCGACCTGATTAGTTTCGAAGGGACATTCCAAGGGACATGGAAACTTTGCCGAATGGGACATCCGTTCCATTTATAGGACAAGGACAAATGTTTGGTCTCAGGGGGATGTGAGACACTTTTATGTTTGGAGTTGCCACCTATTTTTTAGAAAACTAGGAAAAGACGAAAGGGACAGGTCACTCAATGAGTATCGTCCCCAGCAGAGATTCTGAGCCCGGGAGATCTCATCTACTTTTTGACTATTTCTCATTTTAATGCTCAATATATGGCTACCACAACACTCTAGTTTCGGTAATGACAATTGATATATATGCATTCACACAAGCACATTGATAATAACAGAGAGCATGAGAAATTCAACATAATTATTTACAAAGTTTTCCTAGTAAATACATATGAAAGAGAAAAAGTGTGAAAATGTAAACCTAGTCCTAATTTAGAATACACTTGCAACATAGAGGTTAACACAACTATATGTGATTCCATCTATTCACCCACTCGGACAATATATAGGCACAATAAAGATGATTGATGCATCATGAATGATTAAACAGATGCATGTAGTTCATGCTCTAGTAGGAATTATTATAAAGCATTTCTAAATGACAGGATAAATAGTAGATAATGATAATTGCATCATTGGACTGCAATATTGAAGCATTAGCGTAGACAAGGAGCTTTCATGTTTATTGAATGCATATTAATGCAAAATGACAGTTAATTATGAACAAAATAAAGCATATATTATTCAATCAGCATGCATATTGTTAGTCTCATCACACAGATCACAATAATTTCTCAACTACTGGCGGCAATAAAGTAAAATGCAAGATAGTAAATAAACGTGCAAAAATGATTATTTGGTCCTCAAATTCGACTGATCTTGTTTTGTGTTTTTGAAGCTTTAGCTTCTTGAAATTTTCAAGCTTTCCTCGTCGAGAGGTTGAAAATGACATGCATAATGCAAATTCGTATACCTTTGAAGTGTGCTTTAACAAAGATGAGGGTGTGTTTGGTTTAAAAGAAGTCTAAAAATTCTATGAAAAATGTGGAAAGTGGGCTAAAAGTGTGTGGATTGGGGCTCTTAAGCCTTTAGTGCTTCAGCGTGTGTATGCTTTTTGGCTCTTGTCAGTGTTTCCTAAGTTCTAGCTTTCACTTTTTAGGCACTTGGCTTTGCTTTATAGGCTCTAGCTTTCACTTTTTAGGCTCTTGTCTTTGCTTTATAGGCTCTAGCCCTTGCCAAAGTGAGAGGTAGAGACCTCTATTTATAAGGAAATGTGCCCAAAAATGTCTAAAAATAGGTGAAAATGCGCGTGATCACGTGCCTGTGATGCGTGATCACGCCCCGAGACACGTGATCACAACCCTGGGGCACATGATCATATGCAATTGCACGTGATCATGCGTCCTAGGCACATGATCACGCGTCCTGAGCACGTGATCATGCATCCTAGCACATGATCACGTGCCCAACCACGTGATCATATGCTCTTGCACGCGTCACGCAGCCTTCTTGGGCTTCGATCGCGCTATTTTAGGGGTGTTTTTAGGGTTTTTGGACCTTCCAGATGTGTTTTTGAGGTTCATTTCATTAAAATCGGCTTCCATTTTCACACATGAGCAAGATGTGTTTATGCGTGATCACACGCTGCAAACTCGCTCATGCGCTACTTCTCGGGGTTACGCTCACAATTTCAGGATCACTTCTAGAAGTTTTAAGGGCCTACAAGTGCATTTTTGACATCCGTTTTATGAAAATCAACTTCTGATTTTCACAAAGTTGAACTCTGGTCTCATGAACTGAACACTGGCCTGATGAGTTGCTCATTTTGAGCAACGTTTGCTTAAAACAAGCGACTCACCACTCTGATTATTCGTATTTCATGAAATTAGGGTGCAACTTAATGATTTGAAGGTTGATTTTGCTAGGTTTGGGCTTTTTAAATTCTCAGTATACTTCACAGTACGAATGAATAGACACTTGTCAAGTTCTGAGATATATTTTCATCACTAGACCTTTTTAGGGACAGCCAAAATTTAATGTATGACAGTTGCCCCCTACTTGACATGTGTTGCAAACTACTCTAGTACTGATTTCAATATACGTGAAGCAAATACAGAGATGCAAAAACAGTTTTGGGAAGAGGTACTTACATGATGGTATGATGTTTAGTCTCTTGACCTCAGGCTTATTGTTTGTTGATGTCGTTTGATTGGCGGAGCCACTGCTTGCTTATGTATCTTACAATTCTCTCAAGTGAGGTAAGATGATGCTTTCATAACCTCTTTAGGTATCAAAGCAAATGCTACCAAACAGATGTGATGCTTCTAAGCCAAGAAATGCAGAAATGCTTCTAATCATATGAGATGCTTCTAAGTAGATGAAATGGTGAAATGCTTCTAAGTAGAGAAAATGCTTCTAAGCAGACGAAATACGCTCCTGAGCAAATCAAATGCTTCTAAACAAATGAGATACTTTTAAGCAGATGCAATCCTTCTAAGCAGATTATATGCTTCTAAGCAATGAGATGTTATTAAGCAAAGAAATGCTTCTAAGTAATGAGATGCTTCTAAGTAATGAAGTGCTTCTAAGCAGATGAAAAAAATGCTTCTAAGCAGTGATAATACTTCTCAGCTAAAAAATGCTACAGAGTGGTGATGATACAGTGATGATGTCATCATTTATTATGTTTAGAGCATGATTTCATGACGTGCTAATTGTGATAATTGTAGATGTGATATGCTTGTGTTATCTGTGCTTCATTTTATTTTTTTAAATGACTTTTTGAGACAGTCATGTCAAATGCAGTGTCCTAAAACATACAATGCTCGTGTTTGTATGATTCATGCATGTTTTTCATGCATTCTTTCAGCAAAATGCAAGTTTGGGACCCTAGGAATGCATGTGAGGGGGTCTCGGTGTGTGCATTTGTGAGCCTCAGAGGGCATGAGGCTCTGAAGGGCATGTGATCACACGACTAGGGCATGTGATCACTCATTTTTGCACATGATCACGCACTAGGTGCGTGGTCACATGCTTCGAGGCGTGTTTGATGCTTATAAGATGAGCTTATTTTTGAGTTCGGGGTGACTTTTACCTATTTTTTGACCTTTTTTGAGCCCTTTTCTGAGTTTTTTGGACTGCTTTTCTTTAGTTGTTGCTCTGTTGCTTTATGAAAACTATGGACTTCCCTCCTATTCTTGAGGATCTTGGTGACTTTAGCGATGTTAATGACTTTTTCTTTTAATGAGTTCATTTTAGAGGATGAGGCAGTTCTCGGGGAAACTGGTACAAGGACCTCTACTTCTGGAGCTTCAGAGGCTGTTGGGACCAGTGGCAGAGCCTTTTTGCATTAACTTTGACTTTCTCGAGGTGATCTGATTCCCATTTTCTATGGCCCAGAGACTTATGCATTGACTATTCATCATCGACCGGTTAGTTTTCTTACTTAGCTCTTGATGTAGTTAGCTTTACTTGTTGTAGCTCTAGTTGTTCGGCTTAATACTTGATGTATGTAGCTCTAGTTATGATGTAGCTCTAGCTGTGGTTTAGCTCTTGTTGTAGTTTGTAGCTCTAGCTGTGGTGATTGTAGCTCTAGCTATAATGTCTGTAGCTCTTGTTGTGGTGTAGCTCTAGCTGTAATGTCTATAGCTCTTACTGTGATGACTGTAGCTCTAGCTGTGATTTTATGCAGCTCTAATTGTAGTGTAGCTCTTATTGTGATGTCTATAGCTCTATCTATGATTTTAGCTCTTGCTGTAGTGTTGCTCTAGCTATGATGTTTATAGCTCTAGCTGTGGTAATTAAAACTCTTATTGTAGTGTAGCTCTAGTTGTAATGTCTGTAGCTCTAGCTATGGTGATTATAGCTCTTACTGTAGTATAGCTCTAGCTATAATGTCTGTAGCTCTAGCTGTGATTTTATGTAGCTCTAGTTATAGTGTAGCTCTTGCTCTAATGTCTGTAGCTCTAGCTGTGATTTTAGCTCTGGCTATAGTGTTGCTCTAGTTGTGATGTCTGTAGCTCTAGCTGTGGTGATTGTAGCTCTTGCTGTCGTGTAGCTCTAGTTATAATGTATGTAGCTCTAGTTGAGGTGTAGCTCTTCCTGTGATGTCTGTAGCTCTAGCTGTGGTTTAGCTCTTGTTGTAGTTTGTAGCTCTAGCTGGAATGTTTGTAGCTCTAGCTGCGGTGATTGTAGCTCTTGTTGCGGTGTAACTCTAGCTGTAATGTCTATAGCTCTAGTTGTGGTGATTGTAGCTCTTACTGTGGTATAGCTTTAACTATAATGTCTATAGCTTTGGTTGTAGTGTAGCTCTTGTTGTGATTTCTGTAGCTCTAGCTATAATGTCTATAGCTCTAGTTGTGGTGATTGTAGCTCTTATTGTGGTATAGCTCTGGCTGTAATGTCTGTAGCTTTAGTTGTGGTGTAGCTCTAGCTATGATTTTATGTAGCTCTAGCTATAGTGTAGCTCTTGTTATGATGTCTGTAGCTCTAGCTATGATTTTTGCTATTGCTATGATGTAGCTCTAGCTGTGGTTTTTCCTGTAAAGATGCAAAGAAAGAATGTTTTAGTATTTCCTGTAATGATGTAATTGTTTTACCTATTGGTTACAGTCCTCTGTGCCTGTCATTCAGCTACCTGGGAGCTTCAATAAGGTCAGCTCATATTATTAGGGTCTCCCTCCATGTGTGAAGCAGATAGTTACCGTGAAGGGCTTTGATGGTATTATTTCTGCCCTTACTTATGGCTCTTATGCATTGAGTCAGGCTGCGATGTGCTCTCTTGTTGGGTGGTGGATGGATACTACCCACACATTCTATTTGCCCTTCGGGTAGATGACTATCACTCCACTTGACTTTGCAGCCATTACGGGGTTGAGTTTTTCTGAGGAGCCTGTCCTTTTTAATAATGAGGCATGTAGTTTTGCTGTTGCGAGGAACAGATGGCTGAGGGATATGTTTGGTGTTACAGCTTCATTAAAGTCTGGCTACTCCACTTTGATCCGGTATACGCAACCTGTAGAGACGGTGAGGTTAGAGCACAACGCGGGTTGTGTTAGTTTTGAGCAGTTGGCTAGGTGCTTCTTGTTCTACCTTCTAAGTGTTGTTATTTTTTCGAATGCTTCCAGTACTGGCTTCCTACAGTTGTTACCTGTCTTAAGAAACTTAAGGGATCTGCCGAAGTACAGATGGGGCACAACTGGTTTTGCCCATATGTATTCTAGTTTGGATACAGCTTCTAGAGGGTGCTCACGTGTTTGTAGCTGCTTATTCATGCTAGATGTGAGTGTGGTCCTTGTGTTTGGATTGTTTCATCTTTGATTATTCTAACCCCTTTCTTCTTGACAGGTTTGGGTTGTTTCCTCGTTCCACTATCAAGCGTTTGCTTGAGGGTGGCTTTCCCCGTCTTACGTGATGGATCAGGAGGACTTCAGGTTTGATTGAGAGTGTGGCAAAGGTGAGGGGTCTCTTGATCAAATTGGCCCACAATCATATGGTGCATTTCATCTTTACTTTGCTTATTCTTCAACAATTCTTTTGCTTATGAGTTTCTTGGGTAGATTCATCCATGCTCAGTCTTGGTATACTACTACGATCAGCACGCAAGATATTTCATGGAGTTTACTTGTGCATAGAGTGTACTACTTTCTTCTTTTATTAATTTGTACCTATTTTATGCATGTGTTTTTATGAATGCATGAGATGTGATCTATGATGTTTGTCTAATGCAGAATGAGCATAATCACGATAGTCGTGAGTGGGCGAGGGAGTGAGCATCTTATCGTGAGCAAATTGATCAGCTTTACGTGCAGCTGGCGGCCTTCTAGATGGGTGCAAAGGATGGCGGGGCCGGCTCAGTTGATGGGGATGTTTGTGTGGATTCAGCTCTTGCTCTTGATGGTACCGTAGCCGATGTAGTTGCTAGGAGGCTTTGATATAGGCTTTTAGCTGTGGTTGTCCAGTGTTGTATTATATTCCTAAGATTATGGACTCAGGGTGTTGTATTTAGGCCTTTATCCCATGTGTTGTATTCTGTACTAAGGGTTGTTATTGTTGTATTCTAGATTGATTGGCTTGTATGTTCCTGGTTATTATATTCAATGTGACTATTATGTCTGATTATTCCGCTTAGTCTACCTCTTTATTTTATTTTTTCCTCTTTTGCATAAGGTGTCTCTTTTCAGAGCTCTTTGAGCCTATCTGGGTATTTTTTTTTCTTTTTTCCCTCTTTTGCCTAAAATGTCTCTTTTAAGAGCTCTTTGCGCCTAGCTGGGCTTTTTTTTTTGAGGTTCGACGAAAGCAACTAGCAATAATGATACAAGTAAGAACTACAAAGAATGTAATGAGAATATGCAAATTGTACTTAGTATGCTCGATGGATTCAGATGATAATGATGTATTGTATTTCCTCAAATGTACTTATATGATTTGACCAGCATTTGCATATTTACTGAATACATTTAAGAAAAGCACAGTTGCATTCATGCAGATTTTGAATTCATGGTACCCTTGTCCTTAGTCAGCCTCTTTAAGTTTTCTAATTAAGCATTTTCTCTCGGTTCCCTAATTTTTTCCTTAGTTGCCTTTTTTCATTTTTCAACTCAGCAGGATCTTTTTTTTTTTGTATTTGCTCTAGACATAGTACTTCTTCAAGTAGTCTGTGTTGGTAGGCTCAAAGAACTCATTTGCTTCAGAATCCATCAACTTGATGGCTCCTTTTGATAGGACGGTTTTGACTAGATATGGGCAATCCCTCTTTGTCCTGAACTTCCCTCTAAGATCTGAGACATTCTGTTTGGCTTGCTTTAGCACCCAGTCTCTTGCTTTCATACTCTTGTGTTTGACTTTCTTATTAAAGGCTCTAGCCGGTCGAGCTTGATATAGCTGCGTATGATACAGTGCTTTGAGTCTCTGACTGTCCAGAGTAGTGAGGCTATCATGCCTTTGCTGAGCCCATTGTGTTTTAGGAAGTTCGTATTCAATTGCTATTCGTAGCGACTTGATTTCCATTTCCACTTGGAATACTGCTTCAGATCCGTATACTAGTGAGAAAGGAGTGACTCATGTTGAAGTTTTGACCATTGTTCTGTATCCCCATAATGCATATGGTAGTCTATCTACCCAATCATGGTAGGTCTGAGTCATTTTTGACAAGATCTTTTTAATGTTTTTGTTTTTAGCTTCGATCGCCCCATTTGCTTGTGGACGGTAGGGTGAGGATCCACCTTATAACTCCTTAGTAATTCTTTCACTTCCCTTTGGAACTTAACATCATTATCTAAAACTATGTGATGGGGAATCCCATATGGGCAGAATAGGTTATTTTTTATGAACCTTGCCACTTGTTTTGCCCCAGTTTTGCGTATGATTCTGCTTTGACCTACTTTGTAAAGTAGTCAATTGCCACTAGGATGAATCTGTGTCCATTTGAGCCTTTCAAGTGAATTTCTCTAATTATGTCTAACCCCCATGCTGAGAAGGCCCACAGAGAAGAGATAGAGTGCAACTCTGTTAGGGGAAGATGGTTGATGTCCCCATGAATTTGGCACTTATGGCACCTTCTTGCAAATCTGATGCAGTCTTTCATTATCGTCATCCAAAAGAACCCTTGTCTCATTAACTTCTTAGCTAGAATGGTGCCATTCATGTGCGAACCATAGACACCCTCGTGTACTTCTTCCATTGCTCTAGCAGCTTCTAGCTCATCTAAATATCTGAGTTGTATCCCGTCTGAGGTTCTTCTGTATAATACACCCTGGTGTGATGTGAATTTCAATGCCAATTGCTGGATGACTGCCTTATCTTTTTCGACTACCTTCTCAGGGTAAATTCTCTTTGTGAGGTATTCTTGTATATCGTAAAACCAGGGTTTGTTGTCTGCTTTTACTTCTACTATTCTAAGGCATTTATAGCTAGGTTACTCTGATTTGTATAGGATTAGAGGTTTCATGGGTATTTTGGTCAGTCCTTCCTATACTGATGCTAAGGAAGCGAGTGCGTCTACCATTTCATTGTGGTTTCTAGGGAGATGAATGAATTTGCATTTTTAGAAAGATAAGGCAAGATGCTGCAAGTGGCTTAGATATGGCCTCAAGTGTTATTCTTTCAGTTCCAATTCTTCTATAGTCTGATTGATTACCAAAATGGAATCCCTAAATATTTCAACTTCTGTCACTCCCAGAGCTATCAAAGCTTCCCTGCTACGTGCACATGCCCCATATTCTGCCTCGTTGTTCGTAACTTTGAATGCTAGCTTCTTAGCAATTGGCACCACTTCACCTTTTGGTGTTAGGAGTATGATTCTGACTACTGCCCTGAATTGGTTGACTGCTCTGTTGAATTACATTCGCCATCCCTGCACCTCGATGGCCATACTTAGGTCATCTGGGAATTCTAGTTGAATTTCTTCTGAATCTGGAATTGGGTTAAGGGCTAAGAATTCTGCGACTGCTCTCCCTTTTACTGTCTTCTTAGTTAGATACTGCCCATCAAATTTTGTAAAAAGAATGAGCCACTTAGTGAGTTTTCCCACTAAGGATGGAGCTTCGTAGAGATGCTTCATAGGATCCATTTTGGACACATCTTGAATTTTTTATGATTGAAAGTAATGTTTAAGCTTCCTTACTGCCCATACCATTGCTTGGCATATCTGTTTGACCTTACTATACTTTTCCTTATAAGGCATCATTTTCTTGCTCAAGTAATAAACTGCATGTTCTGCTTTTCCTTCTCCCTCTTGGGCTAGCATTACAATGATTGCATTCCCTTCAATGGCAAGGTAGAAGGTTAACGACAACTCGGACTTGGGCAGTTTTAGAACCGGTGGATTGGCTAGGCAGTTTCTAATCTTGTTGAATGCTAACTGACACTGTTCATTCCATATGACTACTAATCTTTTCTGAGTAGCTTGAAGATAGGCTCGCAAATTGCTGTTAACTTGACAATGAACTTGCTTATGAACTGTAGCTTCCCTAGAAACCCTATGATTTCTTTCTCTATTTTTGGCACTGGCATTTCTCTTATTACTTTCACTTTATTTGGATCCACTTTGATTTTGTTCTAGCTAATGATATACCCCATCATCTTGCTTGAAGTTACCCCGAATACGCATTTCTTGGGATTAAGCCTGAGGTTGTACTTTTTAACCCATCTGAGGAATTTCTTGAGAGTAGCTGGGTGCCCTTCTCTTGTTTCTGACTTAACCATCATGTCATCTATGTACACCTCGACTTCTTTATGTATCATGTCATGAAACATGGTTATTGCCATTCTTTGGTAGGTTGCACCTGCATTTTTCAGGCCGAAAGGCATTACCCTATAGCAGTAAGTATCCCATTCTATTATGAAGGACATTTTTGCTTTATCGATGATGGCCATCAGAATCTTATTGAATCCAGAAAACCCATCCATAAAGGAATACATTGCACAGGAGGCAACATTGTCTATCAACATATCTATGTGAGGTAAAGGGAAGTCATCCTTTAGGCATGCTTTGTGTAGACCTCTATAGTTGACATAAATTTTGACCCTTCCGTCTTTCTTTGGCACTGGAACAAATTTTGCTAACCATTTTGGATAGTCTACCTCCTCTAGGAACTTAGCCTTGATCTACTTTTTGATGTCTTCTTTTACCAATTGGGCCTATTCTGGTTTGAGTCTTTTCAGTTTCTGTTTTATTGGTTTATACCCTTCTTTGGTGGGGATGTAGTATTGAGTGATGTCTCTGTCGATGCCGGGCATGTCTTCGTATGACCAATCAAATACTTTCGAATATTTTATTTATGTTTTTTTGATTTCTCTCCTCTCTTCAGAGGTAACATTTTCAAAATATGCAAAATGCATGATTTATTTTATGTGCCAATGTTAAATGGTTCAGTGCATATGGAATGAATGTTAAATATGCAAGTGTTTTTATCAATGTAATGCACACTACCATTAGAAAAGACATCAAACAAGTAAGCAAAATTTGATTTTATTGCATTAACTTTAGAGTTCATTACATCATAAGTTTTAAATAAAGGAAAAGTACAGAGATCATCTCCAGTATCTTCAAACATAATGTCATCAATGCTTGACTCAAGGATGGTAGCAAATTCCCCATAGTTGAGGATTTCAATTTTGGACTCTAGTCTTAGATTCTTCATTAGCTCATTAATATCAGCCTCAATGATACCTTCTGGTGGTCATTTTCCCTTACCAGAGTCAATGACATCTTTGAAGATCTCAAAGCCAGATTTCTCAACCCCTTCCTTTTCCCACTTCTCGGTCTATCATTGGTAGACCTCAGTTGAGCCTTGTTGAATAAAAGAGGTGGACTTCTTAGTTCCAATTTCATTCTCAGGATCATACCCCAAGCCATATCTGCTGGTTTGTCCTCAAAAATCAGGGAATTAGGTGATCCCAATGTACCTTCCACCCAATCCAGTTTTGGGTAGGTATTGCATCTTTTTCATCATTGCAGCAACCTTTGGGTCAACCCACTCCTCATGGATTACAGAGATCTATAATATATAATATTATTTGTAATATAAATAAATAAATAAATGAAATCTACCCCTATCAGACCTAATCGGATCTAAAATAAAGCAGGTTTTACATGAAGAAGATTTGGCTCAGCATGTTCCTTCTTTGCCTTCAATTACATCCGAAAATGACTTGTAAACCTTATTATGATCGACTCTTATTGGTTGTCTGCATATTCCATTATCAAGAAGCCGTGGAGGGGTTGGTATCAATTTATGCCTAATTGCTCCACATATAGTACCTTTAACCACCCAATTGACACATCTAAAGGAATCAATGTTGGACTTATTAGATCTTTAGGGTTTTGAAAATCGGTATAGTTCACAAGGAACTATCGAGGGTTCGAATCCCTCTCTCTCCTTTTCTTGGTGGCATTGTGTTCAAGCAAATGATGATATTGTTGGTTTCAGTCGAAATGGTAACAACTTTGTCTTTGAGTAGGAATTTGATCTTCTAGTGTACGGTAGAAGGTATGCCCCCTAGTGCATGTAATCAAGGCCTACCTAGTAGCAGGGTGAAGATTAGAGGGTTGTCTAGGATAGTGAACTCTACTACTAATTCGATATCACTTATAGTGACTACTGCCTTGAAAGTCCCTAAGACTAGCTTCTTAAAGTCATCATATGCTCGGATAATTATGTTAGATTCCTCTAGGTCTTCGATATTCATTCAGAATTTATGTAACAGCCTCGGGGGGCAAACATTGATGGCAGATTTGTCATCCACCATAACACATGAGGTCTTCTTAGATCTGACTATTGCCTGTATTAACATAGGACGATTATGGACCCTTCCTTCAGGGGGGAGATCTTTATCTGAGAAGGTGATTGCATTAGCAAGGGCTTTTATTAGAGAAGCTCTTATTGTACAAGGTGAAGCATCGATGGTGATCTTTACATCATCAAGAGCCCTGACTAGAGCATCTCCGTGTTTCTTAAAGGCCATGAGCAAATCCCAAATGCTGGCTTGTGCTTGAGTTTTCTTAAGCTTCTTAAGAACCTAATCATCTTTTTCCTGAGTCAGATCCATATCACTTGACATTTCTTTCCCCTTGGAGACATCTTTTTTCCTTTTTAGGACGTTGATAGACTATTTCGCTGCGAGTTACGTGATTAACTGAAGGTGGAGGCTTTTTAGTTATCTGCTTCTTGCTATATGGTGTCTCTTGACTGGTTGCTTGTATATTATTGCCCTTGTTCTAGACAATGATCTCAGAGTAATCAGATTCCTTGGTATTTATGTCTTGTTTAGCTTCTTCATCAGAGTCATACCAGATGTCAATTCCCATGACTTGTAAGTTTGGAGACTGGACGGTTGCGGTCATTCTGTCTTCTTCTTCAAACTCTTCTCCTCATCCTGAGGGCACTATTTCCTCTAGAAGGACATGAGCTATAGAGGGTGCACTATACTTGACTTTGTTTTCAAATTTTCCAAATGGTTGTCCCAGTAGATCCCACACTTTGGAAGGGCAGTCAATTACTTCGCCATTCATAGGAAAGGCCACATCTCTAGCTCTCCTTTGCACCATTAAGTGAGGGGTGAATGCTCGGGGCATTGAAATATATTCGAATGTGGAAGGGTCCCATTCATCTTCTGAGATCATTAAGAATTCTTTTTCTACTCTAGCTTCTTATTCTTTAAAAGTTTCCTGGATGGCTTGGATTGATTGCTCGGCAAAGGTTTCGAGTAAGCTGGATGAGATTGTGTTGATTATTGGTGGAGGCATGGCTCGGTAATTTGGAAGGGGGTTAGTTTTGACATTGGGTCATCTTTCAAGATCATCAATCTTTCTTGAGACAATGAGGTCTTGGATTACATTTTTGAGAGTTCTGTAAGTGTTAGTGGCATGGTCGGGCATTTGGTGGAAGTGGAAAAATAGGTTCTGGTCAATTTGAGGAGGCAGAGGATTCTGTAGTGGTTTTAGTTCTCTTGGTTGTAAGAGGTTCTTTTGCTAGAGCCTTTGGAAGACCTTGGATAATGGGAGGTTGAAGTTGGAAAACCTTGTAGGTTGTTTGTTGATGACATTGATAGATGGTGGATTGAAAGTGTCTAGTTGAACTTGGTTTATTTCGGTAGTTCTGGTGAAGGTGTTTTGGTTTTGGGTGTTGCTTTGAGTGTTTTGGCGAAAAGTGTTTCTGGGTTATTGGGTTTGTTCATCTTCAATTCTGATTCCAGCTTTATGAAGTTCTCAAAAATTAGGGTAGTGGGCAAAGATCATCTGTTTCCTAAAATGGGGAAGTGATCTTTTGATTATCAATTCTATCTGCTCATCCCCTGGAGGATGATTTCTCATCTTGACAGTTTTAGCTCGCCATCTTGCAACATAGTTAGAGAAAGATTTACTAGGCTTTTGTTTTGTAGTTTCCAGATCTCTGTGAGTTATATCCAATTGAGTATTGTATTCATACTGCTGGATGAATTTTTGAGCCAATAGCAACCAATCACTCTTAATTTCATCCTCAAGGTCAAAGAACCAAGCTCTTGGTCCTTCTTCTAGTAATGTGAAAAAGAATCACACAATCTATGATTTTGTAAGCTTTATAGCAGCCATAAAGGTGGCGTATTGTCTAAAATGGACCCTCGGATCCCCAGTTCTGTCAAACTTGGAAAAGTTTGGTAATTTGAAATCTTCAGGAAGCGATTCATCTTTAAACAGAGCTAAATCAGTGACACTTTTGCACTCACGAGGCCCCTTATCTTTGAAGGCAAATTCCAGCTGAGCCATCCTGTTGGCTAGTAGTTTGACCTCTCCTGCTAATTCACATTTGGTCAAGTCAACAATCTTAGCAGGTTGTTGTTGTGGTGTTTTAAAGGCATGATAATACTCAGCATCATCTTCAATCTATACAGGAGTATAAAGGGCACCCTTTCCTCTATCTGCTCATGGGTGGACAGATGCAGATGCTTTGTTATGGTTTCCCTCTTTGAAGTTTCTAGTTTGAACATTGGTGGATTTGATTTGGGCTTGGAGGATTTCGACTATGGTGCCATCAGTAAGCAATTTTTGAATCCCCTCTTTCAGTTTATCCTTGAATTATTGACATGAAGTGTCTTCTGAATCACCCATGTTGAGATCTCATTTACTGCACATTAGTGAGATAGAATAAATAAATAAATGATGAATGATGCTGTAGACGGCGGGGTTTAGCGCGCGCCCAAGTTTATTGCAACCGCGACACTGTTTGAGCTCAGGGCTCTAGGGAACACACTAACCATTGTCACAAAGACATGGCGTGGAGATGAGGAGTCGCCACCCAGGGTAATAA
>CATIWM010071099.1:0-20913 GCA_949671775.1 Mallotus repandus
TTATGTTACTATGACTATGTACATATTATAAATGCATAATTAAATAAATGTATAGTTAAATATGGAATGGATTGATACTTGATAATATTACATGCTTGAGAGTGTTATTTTTTATAGAATATTATGTTATTATTTAATGAGTTGCAGGCTCACTCCTTTGTATTATTTTTCAGGACTAGAAGAACTGTAGTTTGTCTTGAAGAAACAATTGCACCAATTGTACTAGAATTGTGTCAGGTGGGTCAGCAGGAGGTCGTCTTCAGTTTTTCTAGAATGTAACATGCTTAGTGAATTTTTATATATTGTATTAAAGCTAGTGTATTGTAAATATATAATATAAGGAAAGATGCGAACCATGTGACGTTGTGAGCTTTCTAGTGTGTGATGTGTGTTACTCATATAAATAGTTTGTAGCAAATATTGATTTGTGAATTTTAATTTGACATAAATGGATATATTATTTATTAGTCATATGCATACAATGTATGTCTGATATCTTTAACAGGTGTCACATCGATGGTGATGATGATGCTCCAACTTTACCTCCGATGATTGGATGAGCGCGTCCAACACTTGACTTGGGTCGAACTACAGTGGCGTTTTAGGCTAGAGTTTCTGGTTTAGTTTTGAGGTGTTAAGGGAACTAGTAGGGTTTGATAGTAATAATAGTGTTATAACGGTGTCGTTCCTCCCTTTTTGGAATAATTATAAATTTGGTGTCTCAACTTTTGTGGTTTTTCTATTTGAGTGTTTGACCTTTTTTTTTTGCAATCAAGTGTCTGAACTTTAGAAAAGCATACCAATGTAGTGTCTCCAGCAAATTTAATGTTGACTGAGTGTTGAATCAGATCAAACATGACTCACTTTTATCCCAGTTATTAGTCATGTAATGTGCCACGTGTATTGCATTATTTAAAGGACAAAATTGACCTTATTAAAGATTATGAATTGACAAAAATAACCTCGACATTAACTTCTGCCGCAGACATTGCGGGTAACTGAATAAGGGTAATTTTATCCTTTAAATAATGCAACACCTGTAGCAAATGACATGGTTAATGACTGAGATAAAAGTGGATCTCATTTGATTTGACTGAGCATCCAGTCAACATTAAATCAGCCGGAGACATTGCATTGGTATGCTTTTCTAAAGTTCGGACACTTGATTGAAAAAAAAAAGGTTCATACACTCAAATAAAAAAATCACAAAAGTTGAGACACAAAAAATGTAATTTTTCCATTTGTTAAAAAAAATGTTACACTGTAATCTTTAATCCACATCGCATGCCATATTGATTGTCTTGTCAGCATGTTAGACAGTATTATAGGTCTTGGATATTAATTGCTAACAGAACAACACACAGGGTAGTCGATTGTCATGAAAAATATCATATGATCACTTTTGCCAAACATGTAAATCACAGGGTAGAAAATTGTACTTTTCCCTAAAAAAAAAGAAGAAAAGGTATTTTTTTTAGTATTTGCGTTCAATTTAGTCCTAAAAATTTGTTTGTTTCCTAAAAGTAACTTGTGGGAAATAAGTGAAAAAAAAAGATAAGGGGGCATTCCGAGAATTGAACTCGGGACCTCTCGCACCCTAAGCGAGAATCATGCCACTAGACCAAATGCCCTTTTTTGATAAAACTACCAAAAACATAATTTTAGAATCTTTAAACTTAATATACTTATCATTTCCCTCCAAAAATTCCTTATTACAAGCTATTCTGTTCCTTTTCAAGAAATCAGCCTTTCTCCTTCTCATCAATTTACTTTTTTTAAAAAATTTATTTAGATACTTTCCTTCACTTGATAACCTTTTTGGTGCTGATTACTGCTGCCTTTCTCAAACTTTATGGATTGAAGGTGGGTTATTACTTTTCGATGGCTGATCGTAGCAACAGTAATGAGACCCAAGTCCTTCACTTTCAGTCTCAATCACCACCACCCGGTAGTTCCTCTCTTCTTTATTCTCTTTTCTCATTTTCTCTGATCATTTCACTTAAGAGTCTTCATTGATCGATTGCTTATCACTGTCATGTGTGTGCTCATTTTAGTTTATGCTTGTGAAACTATCTTTGGTGTTTTTTTCCTTTGGTAATTGTTTGTTGGATTCATGTGTGTATTATCACAATCACTTGAATCTTGAGTTAAAGTTTGAAGCTTTATGGTTATAAAATGCAACCCATCAACGTATTTGCTCATTGCAGAGTTTTGATCTTACAATACTGCCATGTATGCAATTTGGTTTTGCAAAAATGAGGAAGTGAGTTTAATGATGTTATTAATCTGCCAATCTACTTGTGTTACAGAATTAGGTCGGAATAAGAAGAGTAATATTGATCAGTCGTTTGAAGATACTGTACCCTTGGATGATGCAGTTTCACTTGATGGTTCCTTTGATGGAACCCCTTTGATGGCACTTGATTCCGATACTGAAGTGGTAGATATAGACGATACTGATTGCGTTGAGAAGGAAGTTGTGCTTGATAGTGAAGATGAAGGAATCTCTGATGTTAAAGTTGATAAAGGAATAGAAGGGAATGTAGTAGGTTTACAGTGCAGGCAGCCTGGTCCACCATTTCCTTACCTGGATGACTTCACGGAAGCTATTGATTGCTCTCGTCTTGGTGAACATTGTGCCACGGGTTAGTGTGAAGAAATAAAATCATCTGAGAAAAGTTTGGATTGCTGTGCCAATTATTTCTATCTTCTGTTTTTCTATAAGCATTTCTGAATACTAACACATGATCAACTGTTTGCAGAGTTCAATTATATTGGTTTTGAAGAAACTAGAGAGTTATCCCAAGAAAATGCACTTGATTTTGTCGATCACTACCTGGAACTTAACAATATGGACCCTTCACCAGGAACTCAGCCTAGAAATGCTGTCAGGAAGAAAGTCTCTCCTGTCTCAAGGACAAAGGGTTGTCAAAGTTTGGCTAAACAAATAAAAACCAGGGGTGCAGTTGGAAAGGATGGAACCTTTGATCGGGTTGATAATGATCATTGTGGAGGGATTAATTCCATCAAAAAGCGGACAGGTGCAACTTTTGGTCTTGGAGACTGCCTGCAGAGATCTGTGGTAAGGCATAAGAAGGCTGGCCATGGGGACAGTAAAGAAGCTAGCAGCTCAGAAAACAAGTGGGAAGAGAAGTTGATAGACCTCAATAAAGAAGTGACTGATTCGCCTTGTTCAGATTCAAGGGCTCCAGTTGACATCCCAAAAGAGATAGGCAAGTTCAAACAAGCTTCTGAAATGAATTTTGAAAATGACAAAGTCAAGAACTCAAATGCACGGTTGTATGAATTCCGGTTGGGCCAGGAGTCAGTTGCTTGTAGCATTGAAGAAAATGCGTCAGATGTGTTTGATGTTGGTTTTAGCACTCAAATGGCAGCTGAAGCTATGGAAGCTTTATCACACGTTCTCCCCGCAGACAGCAGTGTTGGTGATGTTAACCAATGTCCTAAAAAACTGCTTTTAGATTCTTCGCTAGGTGTTATGAAGAATAAGCTTCATTCCAGAAAGCCTTGCTCTCAAAAGGGTGATTCCTCTAATCCAAAAGGCAGTGCAAGAATGTCAAAGCAAAGAAAGAGTTCTGCCTGTTCATCTTGGAAATGCTCCACTTACCAGGAGTTGGATAATGAATTGAAAATAGCGACAAAAAAGAAAAGGACCAAATCCTGGCCTGCAAGTTTAATTGGGACGAAGAGTACATACCGAAATGAATGCTCGGCCAGAAAATCTGCAAAGCCTGTCAAGAAAACAAAGGAAGAGGGTGCTATGGGCAAAGAAAACAACAACGAATGCGAAGATTGTGGGAGTTTGTCAATACCATATGAACTGCTACTTGGCAAACAATGTATAGATGGGGAGCCTGCTATTCACCAAATCAGACGTCAGACAACAGGAGATAAATTAGAAGAAGAAAAAGATGCGTCAGATAATTTAGGGGAGAGGACGAACAATATTGTGAAGGGCAGTATAGTTACATACAAAAGAAAAAGAAGTCCTTTAGTTGCTAAGCGACCTGGAATCTTGAATGTTGGAGGAAATACTGAAGAGGAGCCATTTGCTCACCAAAGGCGTCGGATGACAGGAGGTGAACGGGAAGAGACCAAAGATGGGCTAGATAATCCAGGAGAAAGGATGAATGTTATTACAAAGCAAAGTTTAATTACGTACAGAAGAAAGAGAACTGCTAAGGTATCTGAAGTGATGAGAGTCCGAGAAAAACCTACTAAATTATGCTTTAATACATCTGATGTATTGAGAAACAACAAGCTGACTCAACAAAAGCAAGATAGCTTCGAGGTGTCTTCCTTAACCAGTTCTTTAAACTTCAAGGCTTGGAGCTGTCCCAAAAGGAAAAGAACGCTCCGCAGGCGGCCAAGTTATTCAAATGAACCCAATAATTACGATTCTACACCATTCATGACAATTGATGGAAAAGAAAGTTGCAAAAAACCATACAACAAAATCCTCCCAAAATCATCTCTTTTGAAAGAACTTATTAGACTAGAGATTCAAGAGCCTAAAACTGACTTTGCACGGAAAGATATGAGAAAAAGAATACATATGGCACGTGTCCAAGTTCTGTTTAGCCAGCATTTGGATGACGATATCATCAAACAGCAGAAAAAGGTACTTTCCTTCTCGTTCTTTTTTTCCTATTCTTCCAATAAGTAATATAATAACTTACCGGTCACTTATGTATAATCTTCTTCGGATAGATCATGGCCCGCTTGGGCATTTCCATTGCATCATGTTCAGTGAATGCCACACATTTCATAGCAGACAAGTTTGCTCGAACGAGGAATATGTTGGAAGCGATTGCTCTTGGTAAACCAGTGGTGACTCATTTATGGCTTGAGAGCTGTGGGCAAGCAAGCTGTCTAATCGATGAGAAAAATTACATCCTGAGAGATGCCAAAAAAGAAAAGGAAATTGGTTTTAGTATGCCTGCCTCACTGGCTCGCGCAAGACAGCATCCACTTTTAAAGGTGATTAACCCACTACTTAAGCTTAAGATGATTTAGCCACAACATAGATATTATTCTGTTTATCTTCCTCTTTGGCTCCCTCAAAAATTTATGTTCTCCAGTTCTCATTTTTATTGGGATGTTTAAACTTCTGATCTGATCCCTTTCCAGGGTCGAAGAGTCTTAGTTACTCCAAAAATTAAACCTGATCAAGATATGATTATTAGCTTGGTTAAAGCAGTTCATGGCCAGGTATATATTTGTTCCTACATATGCAGCTCTTTGCAGCAGTAGCTCTTGGTGGTGGCAATGTACAAATTTATGTCTATAGTTGTCCCTTTTTCTTAGTTTCTGACAAATGTTCTTCAGGCAGTGGAGAAAAATCAAATATCTGGTATGAAGATCTCAGATGATCTATTAATACTTTCATGTGAAGAAGATCATTCTATCTGTATGCCTTTCCTTGATAAAGGTATAATACTAGAGAGCTCATTTTTTTTTTTAGCAGTGAAAGGTATCTTCTTTTTTGGTAAATGTCATATGGGTTTGACCCTGCTTGCAGGAGCAGCAGCTTACAGTTCAGAGCTTCTGTTGAATGGGATTGTTATCCAGAAGTTAGCGTATGAGAGGTCAGAATTACTCTACCAAGATAATCATATGTTATATAACCACTTCAATGATGGGAATAGATCAGGTTGTTGTTTGATGTGTCATGCATGTGCATCAAATGGGTGCTTATCTTGAAAGATTTGTCTCGACAACATGTTTTGCTGATATTGCTTTTAACTGAATAATGGACAGACATCAACTTTTCACAAATCGAGCTAAGAGAAAAAGATGCTCCAGCTGGAGGTGAGGAGATAGTAAAATTGCTTGTTTTGTTGACTTTTGTAATTAGTTTTCTTTTTTGCTTTTGCCTGAAAGTCGTGCAGGAAGATACTTAGGGGGATAGCACAGGTGGGTCTGTTTTTTACATTCTAAAATGTTGCAAGATTTGTGGTCACCAAGTTATTAAGGGCCTTTTTGTTGTACATGAAGTCACGTATGAGTAAAACAGGTTTATTACATGCATTCGGCAGGATTTAAAAGAACTTTCTAATTCGCACAAACATCATGATGCTTATTCATTGAGCCAGCTTTAATCACTAAGAAATTTGTTCAGCTGTCTAGGTTAGCTTGCAGCAGCTGAAATAAAATCTAACAGTAGAACTTATTCCAGCTTCATTATAGAGGTGTAACATCAATCTCCATGAATTTGAAACGAAAAAGAGTAACATGGTAACTGATTGTAAGAAATTTCAGCTTAACATTGAGATTTCAATAGTGCTATATAAGGATTAACATAGATGGCCTTTAAACAAATTTTCTCATAGATAAATGAAGAAACTGAAGTTGGTAGACATTAGAACTGAAATACCTGTATTTAAAATCCAAGAGTATCCAGCTAGAACCACAAGCGCTAAGCTCTGTTTATGCAAGATCCCAACAAATGCATTTTTGTCCTCGTAAGCATTAAAGGACACCATTCACTACAACAAACAGAATGTGTTGCACACATTTTAACAAGCCCCTCAAGCTAAATCTATATAATTTTTCTTTTACAATAATTGAAGTTCACAGAAATAATGGTCGCACATAACCATAATGGGTATATATAGCACCCGCCAGACCAAATCACGTTACATAAAGCATAGGATAAGATCTAAAGAAGCCTCAACGTAGAAGTGATATTTTTGGGTTCTTCTTTTTCCATGCCTGTAATAAGAGTAGATTGTCATAGACGACAGACCCAAACCATTTCAGCAAGTACATGAAACAAGAGAAACTTAAAAAAGGATCAGTTGCATAAAAGTTTTTTGCATTAGAAAAACAAAACTTTCAGTTATACCAAAATTCACCTCTGGGATTCCAGTTCCATAAGAATAAACGCTCCTATTCTTAATCTATATGGTACAATAGACATTCCCAGAAGAACACTTCAGAACTTGAGCATTTTAAATTTCAGCATCCAAGAAAATAGTTACAAACACCAAAAGATTCCAAGTAGATCTATAAGGTTGCCTTTTAAGTTCCTTTCATCGTTAAGAAATGGGAGTAAAACATAATTTGATCAGATTAATGATTCGCCTCAGGAGTTGAGGTGCTGTTGAAGCTATCAAAGCCTCCACTTGTTGGCAGTTGTGGATTAGCTTGATAACTACCAGGTGGAACCATGGAGGGAGTACCAGTTGAAGGAGGGGCCGCAGTTGTACTCCCAGGAATAGTTGATGGGGGAACCGCCATTGGAGGCCTCGGAAGACCATTAAGTTGACCAGGTAAGGAAGGAGCACCCGGTGGTGCCACCATGGGTGGCATGACTGGAGCAGACGTGTAACCTATCAATAGAGAAGGAAATAAAAATCACATATTTTATCAATAATAGGTGTGTCACCATATGATACATTATATAAAAGGCAAATGGTAATATTAGATGATGGATGCACTTGAAAGTGGATTCCAGATTACCATATCAGACATCATTGCATGCCTATGAACAAGGAACAACTGGATCGCTAAAATTATCAACTTTGTAAAAAATAAAACCACAAAAAAATCAACTTTGGCAATTTCATACTGTCAGAAAATACCAGGCTTTAATCCTAATGACCTATTACTTTTAAGAAAGAAAATAAATATAAACACAAAGCACGTAGTTTGTTGATAGTAGAGCATAATCATTACTGTGGAAACCACAGAAAAAAAAAATCATACGAGTTTAGAAAGAAATTTCAGGACAAACTTAAGGCCATGTAATATAAAAGCAATAACCACAAACAGCAGGGCAAAAAGCAATTGTTGATAAAGAGAGAACAGAAAAGCCTGCAAAACGAGCAGCTCTGTACCTGGGGCACCGGGAACAGGTCTCGGCAAGACAGGAGGAGGTCTAATCCCAGGGATTAATGGTGCATTTGATGGCATTAGTGGATTTCCAGGCATGGGCATCATAGGTGTTGGTAGAACAGGAAGGCGAGGCCTCTGTGCCAGTAGATGCTGATTGTATGCAGCTCCAACCTGCTGGAAGGCTGCAGCTTGGCCAAGATGTTCCTTAATCCTTTGATCAATTAGACTTTGGGTTTGTTGCTCCTCAAACTGCTGATAATAGGATCTCACATTCGCCTAAAGATAACGCACAGAATCAATTAGCTCACAAATATTTAATCAACAACATACAGATAACAAAACATCCAAAAATACGAACAGAAATTAAAGCATACCTTGTGTTTGTAGCCTGCATTGTGCTGCTTTCTAACGGAGGGCTGAAACATATATAAAACACAATCACAAATTAAAAAGAAATAGCAAATGGGTCTCAAGTTAAAAAAAAAAAAAATTAACCATTGAAAAAGGATCATACAGAATCGTGGGTTAAGTAGGTGTCGCAATAATCACAGTAATATCTGCAAACACACAACCGTGAAAGCCAAAATCAGCTCTTCAATCATCAGAATAATGATGATAATAATAACAACTGTTGCGAATATCAAATTCATTTCCGTACCGAGGCATGTCTGCTCTTTCGAATTCGAAAACCCTAAATCGAAGCTTTCAATGAAACTAAAGACCAAAAATACGCGACGAGAACAAAAAAAAAAGTAAAAAGGACTTGAACAGCACAGGCGGCAGCGCAATTGGAGGCGCTACGCAACTAGAGACACGTTGGCGAGCGATCAGCGATGAAGGTGAATGCAGCTTGCGGTACTTTGGTTTTAAGCTTAAGCATGCTGTTGCCGAGCAGAGCTGATCATCTTCTCTCTCTGGAATACTCTGCGTTGTCGGTTGCAACATTTTAATTTTTAATTTTGTGAAAGAAAGGTGTAAAACGACGCTGTATCACTGTTTCTTATTATAAATATGCGCGTATGTGAAATCCGACTTGTCGTTAGTATTTGCTGTGAAATAAATATAAACGTCATGTCGTTCATAAAATTAAAGAAAGTAAACGTCGTCGCTTTCGAAAAGCAGACAACTATTCATCTCTGTTCCTCCAGTGGGGAAAACCAGGAATATGGCGGCAAGCAATTCTTCAGGTTCCACCAATTCATTTTCCTTTGTTTCAAGATTTGATGATGAAATCGTAGTATTAATATTGATACTATTATCACAGATTCTGCTGGTAAAGTAAATAAAAATCAGAAATGGGTAGTTTCATCGTCCAAAGTCTTCTACCATTTCGTCACCAGTGGAGCCTCCGTTGCCGTCGCCACCGGTTTCACCCATCCTTTAGGTTTATTTTCTCTTATCCTAATAAAGTTTTGATTTTTTTAATTATAATTTTATGTTCATTTCTGTGCTGGTGTTTGTGAGATCTGAGTAAATGATTATTTTGAGACTCTTGAATTTATGGGTATTTCTAATTCTACAACCTTGTAAAGCAGATGTCCTCAAAGTTCGGCTTCAAATGCAACTTGTTGGCCAGAAAGGTTCTTTGACTGGAATGGTAGGAGAAGCTCTCTATTCCGTTTTGGTGGGTTATTGGATTATTTTAATAGTGAATTATTGGGTATTTAGTTGTTGTAATTTATGATATGCAGGGAGGTTTATTTGTTCGAGTGTTGAAAAATGAAGGACCAAAGGCTTTGTATCTGGGTTTGACGCCTGCATTAGCAAGGTCACTTCTTTATGGAGGTCTCCGTTTAGGACTGTATGAACCTTCAAAGTACGCCTGTGATTTGGCTTTTGGATCCACCAATATATTGGTTAAGATTGCTTCAGGAGCATTTGCTGGTGCAGTTGCAACTGCTCTAACCAATCCAGTTGAAGTTCTCAAGGTATACTCTAGGCTTTTTTGATATTGGATTTTTAAGTTCTGATTGATAAAATCTAATTTCCTTTTCTTACCCCGTGTTTGTCAGGTTCGACTTCAGATGAATTCAAACCTGAAACAAGTTGGACCAATTGCAGAAATGCGAAATATTATTTCTGAAGGGGGAATAAAGGCTCTATGGAAGGGGGTTGGCCCTGCTACTGCCCGAGCTGCTGCGTTAACTGCATCACAATTAGCAACATATGATGAAACCAAGCGGGTCAAGTTCTAAGCATGCTCTTTTTCCCTTTGAATATCCCGAAGTAATTTCCACGTTTTCTGAATGATTGATTTACATTTGATTGCAGTCTAGATTTATCACCTGTCTTTACATGTCTTTTTAGTGTGTATTCTTAAATATATTTTTCATTTCCGATGGTGCAGGTTCTAATTAGGTGGACACCTATGGAAGAAGGATTTTATCTTCACTTAGTGTATGGCGCTGCTACTTGTAGAATTAGTTTTTTTTAGGCATGTGTAATTAGATGAAGACCTGTGCATTTTTTTTCTTTGATTCATGTAAGCATTAACTAAACATTTGTTTTATCCATGCAGATCAAGTACTGTGGCAGGCACAGTTAGTACCCTTATAACTGCACCGATGGATATGATTAAAACCCGCCTCATGCTTCAACGAGAATCTATAAGAGTTGGAGGCTATAGAAATGGATTTCACTGTGCATATCAGGCATCAACTACTCTTCCTCTGTATTGCTAACAATTTTCTCTTTCTGATTATCTCTTTTAATTTTTTGTCAATAAATTTTTCCTTTTTGTTATCATATTTGTTTCATCCAGTCCCTCTCATATTCAACTTAGGTTAAACATTTTATATGGAAGGGATTGTGGAAATAATGTGATATCTAAATTAGGGAGTAGAGTTATCTTACATCCAACATTACTGTACAAACAGTGTTGGACAAGTTAATTTACATTTTCAATTGGGCATCTTAATCCGAAATGACAGCTTTATCTTCAGATATGTACTCGGGTTATTGTATATTTGACGGATTAGGAATTTCTCCATTGTTATTTTCAATACCCCCTTTTTAGGGGTGTTAGTGAATGTGTTTATGATGTGTGGTTGAGTGGTTTGTAGGAGAGTTGGTGAAATACAAATGAATTACTCAAAAAAATATAAGCCTCTCTTTCTAATTTTTTTTTTTTATCTTCTGGTTTCAGGTTATGCTTACAGAAGGTCCTGGAGCACTTTACAAGGGGTGAGATCCTCTGTAGGCCTTTATGACCAGCTCTTTTTAATTATAGATTCATAGTCATTATTATGCAATTTCAAAAGCAGTTTAGTTCGCTTATATCCAGTCATTAAACAGCTTCTCAAAATCTTTCAGACCCATTCTCATTTGTTTTCTGATCTGGGCTTTTAAACTCAAGAATAGATAATAGTTACTAAATGCATCCGTTTCCCCATGAGACCCTTGCACCCAATTGTTCCCTGAGCTGTAAAAACAAGGTTTTAAGATATGTGATTAACTAAAAGACCTCTTTGGGAGTTTCTTTAACTGTTTTTTCTTTTCCATTATTTTTAGAATGCTAACCTTCTCAAATTTTTGCAGGGGTTTTGCAATTTTTGCAAGATTGGGTCCTCAAACTACAATCACATTTATACTGTGTGAGAAGTTGCGGAAGCTGGCTGGATTGGATGCCATCTGATGTTAGAATTATCCATTCACTCAAAATTTTACCGTTGTCTGCTGTTTTTAATTGCCAAAGAGTTGCCCTCATTGCTAGCAAGTCAAGAAAGAGGGAATATTTTGGTTAGATTTTATATCATATTATCTATAACTCCATTTTAATAACATGGGGGAGCCAAGATTTTGTTTGGTGCTGACGGGAATGGTCTAGACTTTATTAATTGTTTCAGAAGGTCAATTTTAATTGAGTTGTGGCATGATTCTTTTTCCTCTGTGCCCTATTTCCCTCCTAGTTTGACCATTTCCCAAATGCAGAAACGCGGATCAGATCGTTGTTACATGTACAGCACTTTCTTGTATTGTTTTACCATATTATTTTTTAATTGGAAAATTGTCAATTTATCAAGGCTTTTTTTCTTCAAATAGGAGCAACTTTTTTTTCGTGTCATTCTGCAGCTTTACTTTCTGGAGTTGTTTCCTTTGTTTTCATCTCTAGAATAATTCATGATTTCTCTTTTCTCTTTCTGGGTTTTATTGAGATTGAAGGTTTTGTTGTTGGTATGGATTTGACTGAATGCTGAAGCAGCCCTTTTGATTAAAATTGTTGGTGCAACTAACTCTTAGTTGACTGTCTATTGATGTTTCTTAAAAAAGGGTCCAGCTAGCTACCTCCAAGTCTTTAATAGTTGCTCACAACACAAGATTGATTTTACTCATAATATTTTCTACTATTATCCCTGTCCTGTCCTGCTCATGATTGACCTGGTTGTTTCTGCTTTATCCATCTTTTAGACCATGGTATTAGTCTAATCCTTGGTGCCTAGGTTATGTCACAGCTGTTTTGAACAGACAGAAACATTATTTTATGAATGAGCCGCTTCCAACACATTGGAGTTTTGTCAAAATTTGGAAGGCTTGCTTTTCTCATTTATATGACTTAATAATGCTGCCCTAATAGTCTCTTTTCAAGGAACGGTGAGAATAGATAAATGTACCAAAATGGCCACAAGACAAGAAATCATTCCATTATCATTTTTTTATTTAGCCAATTATATTTCCGGGCAAGAAATGGTCAAGCCATCTGATCAATGAACTCTGAAACATAACTGAGGCATCATCAAATCCACTCATAGAGGTGTTGACCTGATAAGTAGACCAAAGGATATTTGGAGCAGACAAACTATGGGGACCCATTTCAAGTGGCTTGCTGGTTATTGCTGGCAGCCAATCAACAAATTAAATGCTTCATATAGATATGCATGGGTACCCTCTTTTTTGCTCTCCACCTTTTTTCTTTTCACACATTTACTAGTTTTAACCTTTTCTTTTTTCTTTTTGATGAATGGGGTGGAGCAAGAAGCAAGAATAAATAAGAGTGCTAAAATTTGCTTAGCTTTCTTATGTGGACAAATACCCTTTTGGAATGTTCACCACAGAATTGGAAACAAACTAAAGTGGGTGAAATTAGTCATTTTGAGGAGCAAAAGTAATGCCATAAAAATGCTTCCATCTTTTTTTTTCTTTTTTAATAGCTGAGTGGATCTAAATGCTGTTCATTTGAGAATTGGGGGAGATGCTTTTTAGTATTATTAGCACAATTTAGAGAAAAGGGTCCTAACTTTTTCAAATATAAATTTTTTAAATTAATTTTTATTTAATTATAATCATTGATATATATTATAAATATATATTTATTTATTTATATAAATACAAGAGACTAAGATACTAGATTTATTTGTATAAAAAAAAACCATCAAGTTAGCTCAACGTCTTCTATTTAAAATCTAGAAATTTTGACTCTATTCTAAATTAAAATTGTTTTGAACAAGTAAATAGTGAAATTGAAATAAACCATCTAAATTACAAGTTATACGGGAAATTTAGAATTTTACGATAGGAGAAAAAAAAAACTGATAATGATATGAACAAAGTCAAAAATAGAGGTCAGCAAGTTGCAAAGCAGAAGAAGAAGTGAAAACAGAGAGGTGGGGGCCGGGGCGGTTGGTTTGGCTTTGGCGGGACAGTCTGGCGAGCTTATCCTTTAGCCTCGTGTTTATAGCTAAACTACCGCTATAACCTTCGATATCGCATTTACAAAACTACCCCTGTTTTTCACCTTCAATCCATTGTGTCTTGCTGCAAAAATAACGGATCCCGTACGTTTTCTGCTGAAAATGACCCCAACCATTCTGGTCAACAACTTCTCCGTTTTCGTGCAAGTTTTAAACTCTGCTCGTTGCCTGCATTTTTCACGCTCTCCTTGCTACATTTTTTTTTTATTAAATTATGGCTAATTTAGTTGAAGATTGATTGATTGATTCACGATATTACTTTTTTTAAATAAAAAACGCCATGCATGCACTTTAGTTATTACAATAAGCAGTTTGTGTTTTTTATAAATAATTTTTTTTAAAAAGCATTTTATAGTTAAGGCAATAAGAAAGAAAAATATCTTATAATTTAACCATTTAAAGAAATAAAATTAACCAATTTCCATAATAGTAATCACTAGTTTATGTATATATATATATATATTTTAACTTAGAGAGGGAACACAAAGATTCAACTTTAATTTATTGATGTTTTGAAATAAGTTATATCACTTAACTATTTAACGTTAATTATTATAGATTTATATATGTATAATTACTCTTAATTGCTTAACTACTACTAGTTTAAATTATATTGGAGACTTTGAGACACATGATGCCTCACTATTAAGTAGGGGTTGCAAGCTTTCCCTGCAAATTAAACCGACCTAGTGTGATTCAATTCAATTTACTTGATTATCTAATTGAATCAAAATTTTAGTTTGATTTCATTTGATTTTATATTTAAAAAATTTGGTTGACCAAATAAATTAAAATTTAATATATTTTTATTTTTTAAATTTAAATATTATAATAATTTATTAAAAATAATTCTTATTTGTAAAAATTTAATTTAGTTTAGTTTTTATTTTAAAATTTTTAATTATTTTAATTTAATTTGATTTATGATTTAATTTGATTCGATTTGATTCTTATTTAATTTGACAGTTCGGTGAAAAAAAATTCTCTCATTAATTATCGCACATATGCAAAATGATTTTTTTTTTTTTTTGTCTATTTAGAGCAAAAAATGATAGACACAAATTTATCACATTTTTATTCCTCATTTCACATTAATTTCAGCTACTTTGTTGTGTGATTGATTTTTTTTATTAAGATCGTAATTTCCTAAAAAAAAAATTTGTATATTAGTCTTCAAATTCATATGTACTCAATGTTCTTTATTTATAAAGTAATCAAATCAACAATTCTAAATATGGTAACGGGATATGACACTTGTAAGAGGTGAGTTTGAATCACGTCTTCTCCTACCACAATGTTAAAATAATTAATTTATAAAATATTAATATTTTAAATTTTCTTAAATAAAGTCTCAGATTCAAGTCTTATATATACGAATAAAATAAGTAATAGAAATAATTTTATCTCTCTTTAAATCTATTCGGCTCGAACTTTTAAATAATTAAAATTCGGATGATTAATGAATAACTGGAACATCAAATACTTATATATATATATATATAATTGCAAAATATTAATCATAAGTAGTTGTTTCATAATAAATAAAAAACAATTATTAATTTATCCTAAAAGTAAAAAATTAGTACTTGTAAAGTTGACAGCAAGTGAAAGTTACCATGCACAAAGAGAGTGCAGAAAGTATTTTACATGTCTCTAAAAAGGGGGAAACAAGTCAAATAAGTGTGTCATCGTTTTTTATTAATTTTTTTGTCTTTTTAATTATATAAAATATACATATTGAGTCAGGAATAGAAAATACTTTCTTATAACTTATCAATTCATATAATTTAAATATACAGATTCTACATCCGTCTTCTTTAGTGTTTCCTTCTGATTTTGGATAGTTTTTGGCCAATGTTTTTGACCAAAAACTATCCAATTATCTAATTTTTTTATTTTTTAATTATAAATAATTTAGTTTGAGCTATGATCTCAATTTTAGTGTGGATTATATCCCATTTTAAGATTTTTTATGTTGATTTTTGGTGTTTTAGAGAGAAATCTCTTCATCAAACTCAATTTATACTGGATCTGATGAAATCTTAATAGATTTATATTATAATGTAGAGAAGGACTTGATGCTTATCTGAATGAACAAAATGAAGTACTTTTAGAGAAAGAGTTAAAGAGCAATGATATTACAAAAGGAAGACTTCTCTGTTAAAGCTGCAAAAACTCTTAGTCTGGGTCAAGATTTAATTTCTTTTGATAAGAAGCTTGGATCAGAGAATGTCTCCATTGATTAAATCCGAGACAACTTAGTTTTGATTGTGTTTTTGTTTGTATTTCTAAATCTTATGAACAATTTTTGGTTTAGCTGTAGTATGCTTTGTCTTATCCACAGTCTCTTACTTGAATGTGCTTATGTAAGAGATAGGTGATGGACAACCATGGATCCTACCTGTGGTTCTAAGGGTCTATGTATCTCTTGGTTTACAAGCTTGGCTTAAAAGAAATACATATTCTATAATATCCTGTATCAATATGTTAAAAGCAATTAATCATACATGGATTTCATAAATTATATTAAATGGACTTATATAGCAATTGTATATTTACACTTAATCATTTGAGCTTTTAAGTTAAACAAATATTTACTTCTAAGTTGGACAAATGTTAAAGGTCTAATATTAATTTGAATTTTTAAGTTAAACAGAGATCTAATTGATGTATTTTGAGCTCATTTTTTTTAATTTCTAATAAATATATGTATTATATGCTCCTTATAAGAAAAGTATTTGGATCGGGTGGAAACTTTTTTGGCAAGCGGAAAAAGGCTTGCTCGTGTTCAAACAGGTTAAAAGCTGAAATTCAGAAAGGAACTGAAGGAGGGAAAAGAAAAAAAAAATGCTAATTTTGATTTTTGTAGTGAAAACAAAGGGAAGAGTTGTCTTTATCAGGCGAATTTGAACTACCACACTTAGGCAATAAACTCTAATAAAAACAAACCCAACCCATGCATGAGTCACTTCATTTTTTGACGTTACTTAGATTACACATTCTCAAATGAAAGATTGAGTTGGACCAACCTACGGGACGATGGTGAATGATACATCCACTGAAATTCAAACTGAGCTTTTTGTACTACAATAGCTCACTTAATAATTCAAACTAATAGCTCAAATTTATTTGCGTTGCTTTTATTTAATTATCAAAATTTTCATGGGCATTGCGAGTCTTGAACCGCATCTCCTCCAATCCCACATTGATAACAATTAAAAAAAGCCAAAATTGGATTTAAAATGGATTTAGTATCTAATATCCCATACAAGTATTATACTCAGATATGAATATTGTTGGGCTTAATAAAAATTTTCTACTAGATAATAAATGAGATTTACAAAATAAATAAGAGATGTGAAGTATGCAATAATTTAAAGGAGGCTTAGCCTTCCAAATTAAATAATAAAATTAATAAGGCGGTCAAATCAGCTAACGGGTGAATAAAATAGGCAGTAAAAATCTGCCTTATAAATGAAGAAAAAATAAATATGACACCAATAATTTTTTTACGTGGAAATCTTGTAAAAAGAAAAATCACGAGACCTAATCTAGATAAATCCTCCACTATAAAATAATGGGATTACAATTACAATCCTCAATTTGTGGCTCACACCCTCACAAATAATATTTATTTTTCACTCCCTTTCTCTATTACTCACAATAGAGAAGCTCTCAAAATATTTATACACTCAAAAATTACTCATGCAAAAATACTAACAATTTTTACTCTCACACGCCCACTTTGCTCTTACACCCACTTGCACAGAGCACTCAATTTTGCACACACACTCACTCTTGTAGTCTTGTGCACCCACGGCCCCACACACACTTGCACACACAACTCACCAATTATTTTGTTCTCCACACACAAAGCTTCTTTTGCTCTTTATCACGCAGCTCACCACCTTTTACTCTTACCATGCATGGCTATTTATAGCCAAGTAGTGTTGGCCAATTGTTTTTTTTTTTCAAATAAGGCTGCACCAAATTTCGGTGCAGCCTTTTTTTTTTAAAGTTTTGTGGGCTAATGGGTCCCCCACTTGCAGGTAGGACCCATCCAACAAATTTCCCTCTCACGCCTCAAGTGGGGGTCATTGCCATTCCGGTGGCCAATCGACAAAATTCGAACTTTTTCCTTGGTAGTGTTTTTGTTAACATGTCTGATCCATTTTCATCTGTATGGATCTTCTCAAGCTGTAACTGCTTCTCCTCTAATACATTTTGTATCCAATGATGTCTCACATTAATGTGTTTTGACTTTGAATGAAATGAGAAATTCTTACCAAGGTGGATAGCGCTTTAACTATCATAGAATAGCTCGTATCTGCCCTGATGAAAGCCAAGTTCATTTAAGAATTTCTTTATCCATAACAACTCTTTACAGGCTTCAGTTGCTGCAATAAACTCTGCTTCAGTGGTAGATAGAGCAACACACTTTTGCAATTTTAACTGCCATAACATAGCTCCCCATGCAAATGTAATCAAGTAACCAAAAGTTGACTTTCTCGAGTCAACATCACCCACCATATTTGCATCTGTGTATCCAGCTAACGCAGGTTTGACATCTCTAAAACATAAGCATATTTTGGACGTTTCGCGAAGATACCTGAAAATTCATTTCACTATAGCCCAATGTTCCTTTCCAGGATTTGAAAGGAACCAACTCACAATTCCAACTGAGTGTGCAACATCAGGTCGTGTATAAACCATGACATACATTAAACTACCAACTGTTGAGGCATATGGAACTCTATCCATCTCTTCCTTTTCCTTATCAGTAGAAGGACTTTGCTGAGAAGTCAATTTAAAGTGATTAACAAGAGGACAACTGACTGCTTTAGCATTGTACATGTTGAACCTTTGAAGTACCTTTTCAATGTACTTCCCTTGTGATAACCACATTTTCTTGATACTTCTGTCTCTAATAATCTTCATGCCAAAAATTTTCTTTGTTGGTCCCAAGTCTTTCATGGCAAAAGACTTACTCAACTGCTTCTTCAAGTTGTTGATTCTGTAAACATTCCGACCAACAATCAACATGTCATCCACATAGAGTAACAACACAATAAAGTCATCATCAGAGAATTTTTGAATAAATACATAATGATCTGAAGTAGTCTTATTGTAGTCTTGCTCCCCCATAACAGACTCAAATTTCTTATACCATTGTCTTACTGCTTGTTTCAAACCATACAAGCTTTTCTTCAATCTGCAAACATAGTCCTCTTTTCTTTTTACTTTAAAACCTTTTAGTTGCTCCATGAATATTTCTTCTTCCAAATCACCATAAAGAAAAGCAGTTTTAACATCCATTTGCTCAATTTCCAAATCAAGACTTGCTGCTAAACCTAGCATAATACGAATGGATGTCATCTGATCTCATCAAAGTCGATACCCTTTCTTTGGTTGAATCCCTTTACAACCAGTCTAGCTTTGAATCATGGCTGGAGACTGTGTTCTTCATGTTTGATCCTGAACACCCACTTATTCTTCAAAGCTCTCTTGCCTTCAGGCAACTTCATTAGTTCAAACGTCTTATTCTCATACAAAGACTCCATCTCATCTTGCATGGCTTCGAACCACTTTTCTTTGTGTTCTCCTGAAATAGCTTCTTCATAGCATTATGGTTCTCCTCCTTCAGTAAGTGTCACATGCTCATTTGAAGGGTATCTGCATCTTTCTACTCGACCTCTGGCTGATCTTCTCAAATTAGGCTGCACAATAGGAGGTTCATTAGCATTATCCTCGCCAGCTCCCCCTTTATTGCCTTCTAGTAAGGCTCCCCTTCATTTTGACTAGCAGGTAGAGGGACTGGCTTTAGATTTACTGGATGCTCTTTTGTTTGCTTGGTCTCCATTTTTTTCTTGATATCTTCAATGGTTTAATCTTCAAAGAAGATAACATCTTTGCTTCTGATTCTTATCAATAGGATTCTAGAGTTTGTAGTCGAATTCTTCATGAGCATAACCCAAGAATATACATTTCTTGGATTTTCCATCAAGCTTAGTTCTTTCATTTTATGGAATATGAACAAAGGCTCTGCAGCTGAACACTTTCAAATGCTCGTAAGAAATATCATTTTCAGTCCATACTCGTTGTGGTATGTTGCCATTGGGTGGAACAGAAGGTAACAAATTGATTAGATCAACTGCAGTTCTCATTGCCTCCCTCAAAAAAGAGTTTGGCAACTTTGCATTTGAAAGTATACATCTGATTCTTTCACAAATTGTTCAGTTCATCCTTTCCATAACAACATTATGCTGAGGTGTTTTTGGTACCTTTTTCTCAAGCCTGATGCCAAATTTTCTACAGTATTCTTCAAATGGACCCTTGTATTCACCACTATTGTCTGCACTAACACACTTCAACTACCTTTGTGTGAAGTTCTTTGAAAACTTCTAACACTTAATCTTTAGTTTTTAGACCAAATGCCTACAATTTTCTAGAGCAGTCATCAATAAAGGTTACAAAATACAAGGCACAACCAAGACTTCTAGTTTGCTTCATGCACACATCAGGATATACCAAATCAAGAACATTTGGTTTTCTTGATGGTATGGAATTTTGGAATGTAACTCTGTGTTGTTTTCCATGAATACAATCAACACAGTTTTACAAATGTGCACCTTTGATCCCAGGTAAAAGATCTTTCCTTGCTAGCCTCTGGAGTCCTTTCTCACTCATATGACCGAGTCGTTTATGCCACAACTTGATTGAAACTTCTTTCTCCATTACATTCATCCAGCTTTTCTACAGCTTTGCTTCTGTTGTATAGAGGGAGTTTATTTTCTTCCCTCTAGCCATCATTAGAGAGCCTTTTATGAGCCTCCACTTATGTCTGCAAAATTAGCTTTCGTAGCCTTCATCATCAAGCTTTCCAACGGAGATTAAATTTAACTCGATGTCTAAAACACACCGCATGTCTTTGAGGAGCAATTTGCACCCAGTGTTGGTTTCTAAATAAACATCTCCTATGCCGATTCTAGATACTCTGTCATTTCCCATATGTACTACACCAAAGTCTCCAGTAATATAGAATGTAAAGATATCCTTCCTTTAAGTGACATGGAAGGAGGCACCTGAGTCAACCACCCAGGTTTGATTTTGATATGTGAGATTGATGATTTTGTCATCCAAGACAACTTCAATTTCATCTTCGGCTATTACAGTATTTGTTTGTGGAGCTACTGCTTGTTGATTTCTGGATTGCTTAGCTTTCCATATTCTACAATCCCTTTTGAAATGTCCAAGCTTGCCACAACGATGGCAAGTAGCGTCTTTCTTAAACCAAGATTTTGATCGGCCCCTTTGTTGTTTGTGAGAAAATTTGCTTTTACTTCTTCCATGCCGTTCTTGTTTTTCT
>CATIWM010071105.1:0-17701 GCA_949671775.1 Mallotus repandus
TTATTTGTTTGATATTGTTTTCTTCATTTTAATTTTATTTCATTATTTTATTTTATTTTTTATTTTGTTTATTGACTATTTACTGATTTTTACTTTTTATTTGTTTTTATGTTAACGACTATGGTGGGAGTACCTTAAACTGCGGAGTGATTCGACCAGTGGAGAATCCATGAAGATCCATGGAATGCCATGGATAAACTTTTGTACCTTCACGTATTTTTAGGCTTTTTTTAATTTAATTTAATTTAATTTAATTTTTTGTGTTTTAACAGTATTTGTACTGTGCATTTATTTTTGATTTTTGGTATGTAACTATTATTGTACGTAGGTTGTATTAGCCCCGATAGTGGGAATAGTGAAATTTTTACTTTTTGCCTTTTAAAAATAATTAGTAAATTAGGTCCACTTGGTAAAAATTCTAATTAAAATCAATGATGGCAGTAGTTAATTTTAGGTTACATGTAAATTGAATTAGGATTAGAAATCACAGAATGCATGTTTATTTGTTTTTTTATTATTTGGGCTTGTTTGTTATGTTTTTATTCGTTTTGGGCCCTAAGCCCACGTTTAGGATTAACTCATCATAATAGGCTCATTAAAATTGATATTAGGTTTATTTAACATTAAAATTAATTTAGGCCCATTAGGTTAATTTAGACTTAGGCCCATTTTTAGTTAATAAAATTAGCTTTAGACATAGCTCAACGCATTAAAGCATTTTTTTTATAATTGGTAGATTTTGGGTTTCATTTTATGTAATAAAAAATTAATTAGAATTAGGCCCACTAATTTATTTCCATTTTCTTTTAAAATTTGATATACTTAAGCTCATTTTCTTTAGAATTAAATTTTGTAGATATAAGTTCACTAATTAACTTGTAGGCCCACCTTTAATTTCTCATTATACTTTGTAAATAAAATTTAGCTAACTTTAAATCTAAATCAATGTAGTTTAGACTTAGGGATGTTGTGCCTTATGAATGCATTTTTTATGTGCTCTTTCATGACTGGTTGCCTTAGAGTTAGATGTATGCTAAATTAGGGTTTAAATGAAATTGCATGTAATCAGAGAATAAGATAGTAGTTCATAAACTAATTTTAAAGAACACGAGACTAAAAGAAGTTGGTATTTCGTTCCCAGAATTTCCTAGTTGTGGTGCTAACTCTCTTTTAGAGCATTGAGTTATCACCACTTTCGATATGTCCCAGTTATTACCCTGGGTGGCGACTCCTCATCTCCACACTATGTCTTTGTGATATAGTAGTCTGTTCTTTAGAGCCCTGAGCTCAAACAGTGTCTTGGTTGCTAAAATCTTGGATGTGCGCTAAACCCCGCCATCTACAGTTATGGCTCCTAGAGAGCAAGTGAAGTCTGATATATTTGAGTTTAGGGTAGATAAAGGAATGCTAAAATGGTATAGGAGAAGATAAAGCATTCCTCAAGATTTCAAATTACAAACTGTAGAAAAAGGTTTTAGGGCTCATGAACCTTTTGTAGACATGGAGCGGATGGTCATTTATGATGACCTACTAGAAGGAGGGTTAAAGTTCCCTATGGACCTAGTTGTGAAAGTCTTTTTGAATAAATTTAACATAGCACTTGGGCAACTCTATACCAATAGTTATAGGATTTTCACAAGGCACATAGAACTTGTACACAAAGAAAATAAGGAACTGGACTTAGGGATGTTCTGATTCATGTATACTTTGAATAAGAAAAAAGGAGAAATGACCTTCTCCCTGTCAGCTACTCCAAATAATAGTATTTTTGTTAAGCTTTTGGACTTACAGAAGTCTTGGAGGCATATTTTTTTGTTATCGAGCATCCTTTTGACTTTATTGATGCCATAAGGTAAATCGTCTTCCAAAGTTACCTGAATAGGATAGGCATTTGGTGCGCCGGTCGTATGAGGAGAGTGTAACTAAGGGTACATCGACTAAGAATTGCTATTGGTGATACATTCGGAGAGTCTACCTCGGAGATAGGAGTGTAGTTGGTAAGTTCTAACCTTTTAAAAGCATCTTTTAACTTTTCTTTTCATTTTATTTTGTAGATTATTGATTATTTCACCTTTATAGATGGACTGGACCTTTTAGATGACAAACAAATAGGGACACAAGTGCAAGAACTGGAGATCACAGAGCTAACATGAGAGCAAGAGGTTCTTGAAATTCAATTTAATCCACTGTCAAGTGCTGCAGTGGATTTGGCAATAACCTCGCTTAGGTGCAAGCTGCTGAGGTTCCCAAAAAATGCACCCGAGATGAGGCTCTTGATGAAGAGGAGCTAATAGAAGGGAGTGGACTATGTATCAAGCGTCCTTGGATTCCTAGTTGCCCAAATATGAGAAAGTTTATTATGCAGGAAATGAATCCTCCGAGCATTTAGAAGAGCAAAGTTCAGGATCAGTATGCTGAGTCACTGTGCCTTCTAATGGACATTCTTCAGTGGATGGACCTTGATAAGGATGAACTACCCAATGCTCTGATTTTACATACTCTAAGGTATTACTCTGATTTTTTTGCTATCATTTTCACGTAGGAGATTCTAAGTTTTAACATACTTTCTTTTCAGCTTGCACAAGGGTTGCTGCCGTGGAAGGACAACCAATACTTTTTGAAAAGCGAGAACAACTTGAAGGAATAAAAGTGGAGTTCCATTGAGATAGATTATGAGACAAAGCTCAATGATACTAATCACGCTCTAGAGATTGCTGAGACCGAGCAAGCCAGAGGGAAGTATGAGGTTGAAGTATGCCAGAATAAAGTCCAAGAGATCGAGCATTCATAATCTCAAATTACTGAAAAAATAAAGAAACAAAATTTTGAGCTTGACGTTCTAAAGAAAAAGCATGCTGAAGAGAAGAAATCCTAGGGACATGATATAAAAACTTATCAGAAGATGGTGAAGGAATTCCTCAAAGCTTATAAGTCTAAGTCCCAGAGTGTATTACTTGCTTAGCATGGTGATTTGGATTTCTCTGAGTTGGAAAAGTTAACTCCAATTATCTATCAACTCTGGCTGCTGAGGAAGATGCAGTAAGGAAGTCTACTTCCAAGTAACAAAGGGATCTAAAGGTTACTAGAAAGATGGCTACTACTGCTATAGAACTCATCTTCGAGCAACCTTCTGATCGAATGACGGCTGGAGAGAAATTGAGTGCTGAGGCTGACAACCCTACTACTGAGATTTCTTTGATGCTTGAGAATCCATTTATGGAAAATGTAAATCTCCCCCTATCTGAAAGCTCAGTGCTTTCTCAGTCTGAGTCAAATGTAAATACTTAGGTGTATTTTGTTTTTATCTTTTTTTTGAACTGATGTAAGGAAAATTGAAAATGAATGAAAGAAAACTTTTATTTCATAAGAACTTTAGCTTTCTTGAGTACAATTTCTCTACTGATAGTATTTTTGTAGACTATTTAAATTTCAATATTGAGGCAATTCTTTCCCTTGCCCATCTTTTATCTTACATGCACCCTTAGTAGTTTTCTCTGTGACTTGATAAGGGCCTTCCCAATTTAGTACGAGCTTGCCTATTATGGAGCTTCCTTTACCAATATATGCTCTCCTCAATACGAGGTCTCCGACCTTGAATTTTCTTGGCCGGACATGTTTGTTATGATACCCGATAATTCTCTATTTCTGAGCTTGTGAGATGGTGGATGTTTATTCCCTTCTTTCTTCAAGCGAGTCCAGGCATATCCGAGCCTTAAGATTGTTAATGTCCAGATCCAGCTCCTTGATCACTTGGTAGCTTGATGATCTAATCTCCACATGTATTATTGCATTCATTCTGTATGTCAACCTAAAGGGTGTTTCTCTTATTAAACTTTTGGGTGTTGTATTGTATGCCCAAATGACATTGTTGAGTTCTTCAACCCAGTTTCCTTTCTTCTCATCTAATTACTTCTTAAACCCCTGCGTTATGATTTTTTTAGTGTTTTATGTCTGTCCATTCATTTGAGGATGAGCTATTGAAGTGAATATGAGTTTGATGCCCAGATCTAAGTAGAATGTCCTAAACTTCTCATTGTTAAATTACTTCCCATTGTTTGTGATCAAAGTATGAGGTAAGCCAAATCTATAGATAACCTCTTTCCAAAAGAAGTGTTGAATCTAAGCCTCTGTAATGGTTGGAATAAATTTGACCTCTACCCATTTGGTGAAGTAATCAATAGCTACAATCAGGAACTTCTTCTGGGATGTTGAGACTAGGAATGGACCTAAGATATCCATTCCCTAGACAACAAAGGGTCATGGACTTCTGATGGGATGCTGAGTGTTAGATGGTTTGTGAGTCAAATGAGCAAACTGTAGGCATTTAGGGCATTTCTAAAAAAACTGGAGTACATTTTTAGACATGCTTAGCCAGTAGTATCCTTGTAATAATGCCTTTTGGACTAATGAATCTTGGGCTTCATCTGCTCCTTATATTCCTTCATGGATATCTCTCAGTACATAGTTACCTTCTTCTGGGGATACACACTTTGACTATGGGTGAGACAAAGATCTTTTGTAAAGTTCATCATTATACATGGAGTAATTAGTAGCTATGACTTTCAGCTTGCGAGCTTTAAGTTTGTCTTAGGGCAAGATGCCCTAATCCAAATATTGAATGATTGGCTTCATCCATTCTGCTACTTCCTAAGTGTTCATCAATTCTGCTTCTTCGATGCTTAGTTTGGTCAGTTCCTCGGTTAGTTCCAACTCTTTGAATACTTGGTTACCTTCTTATGCTAATTTTGCTAACAAGTCTACTTCTACATTTTCACTTATGGGAATTTAAAGTATTTCCTATTGTCCCCCTTCTTACTCAAGCTTTTTTAGGAGCTATTTTGCCTTTTCTACATATTTGATCATGTTCGGTTCTTTGACTTGATATGTTCCTTTGACCTGATTAACCACTAGTTGAGAATCAGAGTAAAGTTTGAGATGTTCAGCTTTGACCTCTATGGCTAACTTAAGTCCTGTGAGCAGTGCTTCATACTCAACTACATTATTAGTGGCATTGTACTTCATTTGGATTGGATATTTGATTTTGACTTTACTGGTTCCAATCAGAGCAATTTTGGCTCAAGATCATTGTGCTCTATATGCTCCGTCTATGTATAGTTTCCATTCCGGGTATAATAGAGATACTGCTTCCTCTACTGTCATCTCATAGATGAAGTCTGCTAATGTTTGAGCTTTTATCTGTTGGCAAGGCTCATAGCTAATGTCAAACTTGCCTAGTTATACTAACCATTGGATAAGTCATCCTGAAGTTTTAGGCCTCTGAAGAATTTTTCATAAAGGAAAGTTAATTCTGGCAATGATTGAGTGAGCGTAAAAGTTCTGCCTGAGCTTTTTGGATGTATGGACGACCATCATGGCTAGTTTGTCTAATTTGGGGTACCAGATCTCGGAACCTCTGAGCATCTTGCTAACATAGTAAACTAGGCTCTGCTGACTTCCTTTTTCTTGGACTAATACTAAAGCAATTGACTCATGGCCAATAGAGAGATACAAATATAGATCTTCCTTTAGAATTGGTCTGGTGAGTAATGGTGGTGAGGACCGAAACTTTTTGATCTCTTCAAATGTTGTTTGACACTCACCATTCAACTCAAAATTTTTAGAATTATTTAATGCTTGGAATAGGGGTAAGCATTTCTTGTCTAAGCATGAGATGAACCTTCCAAGAGCCACCGTGATTCTGCCACTGAACTTTTGAAGCTCATTTAGGGACTTTAGTGCTTTCATGTTTATAATGGCTTCTATCTTTTCTAGGTTTGCTTCTATCCCCCTGTGTGAAATCATGAAATCCAAGAACTTCCCTGCTTTTACTCTAAAAACACATTTGTTTAGGTTCAACAATTGATCTGGTATTGATCAAGAATGTGGAGGATTTGATCAAGATCCTCAGCATGTTGCTTTCCTATTTGGCTTTTGACGATGATATCATCCATATATACTTCCACATTCTTCCCAATTTGATCTTGGAAGACATAGTTCATCAACCTCTGATAAGTTGCTCCTACATTCTCCAACCCAAAGGGCATAACTTCGTAGCAATAAAGGCCTTCATAGTGATGAAAGATGTTTTCTCTTGATCTTCTTTCTTCATCAGAATATGGTGGTATCCTTGAGCAGCATCAATGAAACTATATAGACTATGGCAAGCAGTTGAATCCACCAATTGGTCAATTATTGGTAACAGATAGCTGTCCTTTGGGTATGCCTTATTGAGGTCCGTGTAATCAACACACATCTTGTACTTCCCATTAGCTTTTTAGACCAGTACTACATTGGCTACCCATCATGGGTGTGTGACTTCTCTAATGAACTTAGCATCTAATAGCTTCTTTGTCTCCTCTGAGATCACCGTTTATCTTTCATACACAAACTTCCTCTTCTTCTAGATCACGGGTTTCACTCCTAGGTTAAAGTTCAAGCTGTATGATGCAATATGAGGATCTTCTCCCATAATCTTGGACGCTTTTGAGGCAAAGCTGCCTATGTGCTTGCTGAAATCTTCACTTATTCCCTTTCTGATATCTTTGTCAAGTTCGCCACCAATCATGATTGTCTTGCCTTCAACTATCTATAAGGCTTGAACTTGGTCAACCGGCTACGGGTTGGCACCCTATTTTTTGTCTCCAATGATTCTAAAGGGAATGTTTCTGTTTGAGGTTTGATGGCCATTTGATAACACTGCTTGGCCATAGATTGATCTCTGAGGATTGTTATCACTCAATTTTCCAGAGGAATCTTCATTGTTAACCACCTGATGCTCATGGCTGCATCAATCTCATACAAAATGGGCCTTGCAATGATACCATTGTAAGTGAATGGAAGGTCTACTACATTGAACAGAGATATAACTGCCCTTATATCTCCAGTTTCTTGGTCTCCAAATTCCATTGCCAGTTCAATTACTCCCATTGGCTGGGTTTTTCCTTCACAGAAGTTCGTGATGGTATTTTTAATGGGCTTAAGATCAGTGACTAAGCTTGTAAGCACCCAATTTTTGGATGACTAGAGTATAGATGTGATAGAGGACTCCGATGATGAAAATATTATAAATGATCTTCACTATTTGAAGTTTGAAATCTCAAAAGGTTTAGATGTATTTTCAAGGGGATTTAATTAGTTTTTAAAAGACTTAATTTGTTAGATTTTATTTCTTTTAGGGGTCTTTTGTAATTAAAAGTTAAAAAAAATTAAACCGATTCGAAATATGTAATTCCAACTGGAATTACACATTTTCGATCAGAAATATGTAATTTCGACCAGAATTATACATTTTCGGTCGGAAATATGTAAATTCGACTAGAATTATGTATTTTCGATCGGAAATACACAATCCCGATCGAGATTATGCTCTTCCGATTGCGTCTGTCTGTGTTTTTTATTTTACTTTTCTTTTTCAGTAAATAAAAATTTGTTTTTTTTTTAAATTTTTGATTGGTGAAATGATGTGATAAATCATTTTTCTAGGATTTATCTGGATTTTTCTACAAATAAAAGTCCTGATTAAACCAAAACTTTACCTCCTGTAACTTACAGGAGAATACTTTTTTTTAGCCAGGGTTTTTCTCTATAAACCCAACTTAACTCTCCCGTGAAAAAACATTTTTGAGAAGACATAGCGCACACTTGCGTACATAGAGCCAAAAAAAAAAAAATTCTCTTTTGCGTATTGTTTTAAAGGAGCAGTAAGCCTTTTGAGAAAAAAAGGTTCAACTATTGAAGATTTATTCAAATCAACGGTGATTCACACCACTCTGAGGAGCAAATCAATACTGCATCAATTCTCATACATCTTCTTTCTCTTTTCTTTTTATTCAATTTTATTATTTTATTTAATTTTCTTTATTTTTAATTCATTATAACCTCTTTTTTTTTTAATTTTGTTGCATGTTTTTGTGGGGATGAACACATGATTGAATCAAGAAAACCCATGAAGATCCATAGAATGCCATGGATCAAATCGCTATGAAATTTTAGTTTTTTTATTATTATTTTATATTGTGTTGATTTTTGTATTTATTTTATTTTATGGGTTGCATTATTATTTAATTTTTAGTAGATTATTGTAATAGCCGCAACAGTGGGAATAGTGAAATCCTATATATGTGTTGTAGATCTTATTTTAATTAGTAATGAGGGTTTTAATTGGGTAAGTAAAATCAATGGTTATAGAGATAATTAGAGTTTTTATTAAAATTGAATTAGATTTAAGTGAATAGAATTAAGGGTGCTTGTTAATTATTTTATTTGTCTATTAGTTAATTTGATCTTTAGGCCTATAGTTAATTAAAATTAGGGTTAGAAATCATTAGATGCATGTTCTAATTGATTTATTAGTTTATTATTTTTTATGATTATTTTTATGTTTATTTTATTTTATTAATTTTCATATTTTTATGTTTGTTTGTGTTTAAGCTCATAATTTTAGGTTTTAGGAAAATTAATTAGATTCACTTTATCTAATAGGTTTAATATTTTAATTAGGATTAGGGTTTAATTAATTAATTTGATTTTTAGGCCTATAATTAAATTTAGATTTTAGGTTAGAGACAATTTAGGCCCACTTAGTTAATTTAGACATAGGCCTACTTAGATTAATTTAATTTAATTTAATTTAGACTTAGCCCATTAACTTAATTCTTTTTCCATAATTTGTAGAATTAGGATCATATTAAATTAAAATATGTTGAATTAGGCCCACTAATTTAAGGTTTCATAATTTGTAAACTTAGACCTATTTTAGAAATAGAATAAATAAACTTAGGCTCATTTAAATAAAATTGAGTAGGAATTTGGCCCATTAGCTTTAGGTTAATTTACAAATTAAAATATATAAATTTTGCTCACTTTAATTAAAAAAATGTAGATTAGACTAACCAAGGGTTGATGTGCTTTATATGAGTGCATTTCTTATAAGCTTTTTCATGATTGGTTGCCTTTGGGATTGATGGATTTTTATTTAGGGTTTATATGAAATTGCATGTAATTAGAGGATAAGATAGTAATTCATAAATTAATTCTAAATGAACACGAGACTAAAAGAAGCTGGTATTCCGTATCCAGAACTCCTGGTTGTGGTGCTAGGTTGTATTAGAGAATTGAGTTATCACCACCTTCGATTTGTCCCAGTTATTACCCTAGGTGGTGACTCCTCATCTCCACTCCATGTCTTTGTGAAAATGGTAAGCGTGTTCCCTAGAGCCCTGAGCTCAAACAGTCTCGCGGTTGCAATAAACTTAGGCGGGCACTAAACCCCGCTGTCTACAGTGCCGACTCTGCTGGGGATAAGAGATACTGATTCTACTTGTGTTCTTTAGAATTATTTTATTAATTATTATTTTATTCTTGCATTAATTTTTGCATGTCCCTATTAAATCGATGGTGTTGGTTTATAGTCCTTTGATTCCACTAGCTTCTTGGGATTATAGATTGGCTAACTGTCACTCTTAGCCTTAACTCGATCCAAGAGAGATTACCAGGCTCATATAACCAGAGTTTGTGACCCAAGTCCTAAAGGGGGGGGGGGGTAGTATTCTCTTGAGTTGGTAAAGGATTTCGGGCCCCTCTGACCTTGGCCTGTAACTCTAGTTTTAAAGGAGGGCATTTTGCTAAGGGGGCCTTGAGCTTTTTACCAGATGCAGCTCATGTAGTGACCTGGTAACTTCCCCTAGGATCTACCCAAATTGCTTGTGTTTGTTACCATGAGGTATTTCTATCTATAAAAGCTCAAACCCATACTTTAAAAACCCATTTGAGCTAATAAAGATTGGGCTAAACTTTTATACATAGAAATATTATTTCTATACTTTACTGCTTTAAGAGATTTGTCATGCTTGTCGGTTCTTAATATCCCCTGTTGATATTGAGGCCCAAACCAAAAATCCTAGGATAAGAGACTTACCATTGAATACGCGTATGGGAGAAATAAGGTTGGAAGGATGTATGTTGTACACTTGATTTGATACTTGTATAATTGACTTGTTACTTGTTATTTGCTACTTGTTGCATAGCATGTGCATCATGCATACATGCATACATATAGTTCATGCATCATACTAACCCTTTATTTTTCAGCCATCATAGATTCATTTGGGTCTTGCTATGTTTGGGAATGGAAAGGTGGTAGATTGGTGAAGACTGATTCAAGCCTAAATTTTATAGCCAAAGAGAGCCTTCATAGTATGGAAAAGAGCCTGATCAACCTGCTTTACTTGGAAGCTACACCAACACCAATTACACAGATATAAGAGATGGAACAAGGAAATTGGACCCTAGAGGACATCAAAGGAGCATTGATGGATGACATGAGAGTAATGATGCACGATGAACTAAGACAAGCTTTGGCTGGATTAATGCCACCACCTACTGCTGTACTCACACTCGCTGCTGCTGCACCTCCTGTTGGTGCCAATCCACTAGTTGTAGATGCACCACTCGATAATGGTGGGAGGCAACCAATGAATGTTGCTTGGAATGGACCAAATGCTGAAGTGAAATTTGAGGATGTTGAGAACTACATGATTGAGAAAGAAAAGAGGGAATCACTTGAGCAAGTTCAAGACCTGGAATCCAAGCAAACGAAAGCACTAACTCAGAAGATGTCCAAAATGGAAGAATTGATGAGAGGACAGGGCATGGGATATTCATTTGATTTTGATGATATGATGCAATTTGAGGAAGATAAGCTGCCTGATAAGTTCAAGATGCCATAGCTACAGAAGTTTGATGGTACTGGAGATCCAAGGATCCACCTTAGTCAATATACAACTACTATGAGTACCACTAAAGCCCCATTAACAGTGGTTTCTAAGCTATTTGTACTGTCCTTGGAGGGTATGGCTATTAATTGGTATCATGGGTTTGAGAAGTCTATCCGAACTTATTGGAGAGAATTTTGTACTGCTGTTCTAAAATAATATAATCATAATACTAGGCTAGAGGTGTCTATCAGGGATTTGGAATTGACAAAGCAGAAGCCTAGTGAATTATTTTCTGATTTCCTGACAAGATTCATGAATAAGGCAGGATTAATGAAAAATAAGCTAGCTGAAAAAGATCAGGTTAGGATGATTGTTCGAAATGCATCACCTAATTTTGTTGAGAGGTTGCAAATGATGAATCCTAAGAAATTTGTAAACCTTTATGATGATGGATTGAAGCTGAGGAGATTAAAAGTGAGAAAAAGAAGATTGCTAAAGGTATTGGGACAAGAAACTACCCAATTGGGAGCACGCAATAAGTAAACACTAGTCAGGATATGGAAGTTCATGTTATTCAACAACCGAGGATATTCTCAAACTTTAACCAACCTTTGTTAAAGGTCCTAGAGCGTCTAATGCAAAAAGGCTTACTTTAACCTTTACCTAATCCAAACCCAAACACCCCAAACTATAACCCAAATAAGCATTGCAAATTCCACCAAAATCTCAATCACTCCACAGATAATTGCATATGCCTCAAACACAAAATCCAAAACCTTATAGACTTTGGAAAAATCACAAACCCTGAAAACCTGAACACCGAAAATAATCCTTTCCCAAACTACTGAAATGTTCTACCCCCAACTACCATGATGATTAATTTAGGAGTTAGTGAGGGAGAAGTACTAAGCTCTTTTGAGGACCTAGACCTTAAAATGAATGAGAATACTCATGATGCTTCCAAACAATCCTAGAGAGGAGTTGAAGATTTATTCTGGCAAATTTGATTATAAATTATTTTACTCCAAACCACCTTCTTATGATATCCCTATTGAATTAATCACACCTGGAGGATGGGGTGATGAATTTAGAGATGACAGTGAGCCATTAAGTGAGAATAGTGAGAAATCTGAGGCTCCTAAGCTGCCACAACAAGGAGTTAAAGATTTGTTAGGACAACCCTCAAGCAAGTTTGACTTCAAAGTGTTTTACACTAAGCCATCTTCAAGCGACATGCCCCATGAAAAAATAGTGCCTACTGGATGGGGAAATGAATTTGAAAAGGTGGACAATGAAGGCTATAATGGGCAAATTGATAATACAGAAGTTAACCATGGTCGTCGAGAATAGCTGCTACATCAGCCACCTTATGACTTAGCATCCTTAGCACTTAGAATAGAAAATAAATTGCTTGTGTTTTCTTTTAAAAACATTTAGTTTCTTTAGAACTCTTATTTTAACAATCGATGATATAAATTCTGATTTTGCTTATTTGTGTAGTGTGCATCCTAATGGTATTGTGCATTGTGATAGTGATCGCATCTGCATGCTTGACATAAATTCAATTTTAATTAGATTCATTTATCATGGGCACAAATGAAAATTCAAAGAACATTCATATATCACATGATATAACTTTTGAGGAGAGAGAAAATTTGAAAGAAAGAAGAAAGAAAAAATGGAGAAAAAAAGGAGAAAGAATAAAAAGGGTTAGCCATATAAGAATGAGAGAAAATTTTAGAAGGCCTAACTAATAGTAGGAGTTGTATCATGTGATGTAATGAATGTTCTCATTTTTGCCCTAATGAATGAATAAAGTTGAATTTGAGTTTATTGTTCAAATATCGTATATTCGTCTTTATCATATTGCATAAGATCTGAATGGAAACACAAAACATAATGACGACTAAAAATTAGAGCTATGAGATCATTATTTTAGTTTTATTTTCTTTTTTTGTCGTCCCGTTGTGATTTTGATTGTAAAATCAAGTGTCTTTTTGTGTCTAGAGAATTTAGGTGGCAACCCATACTTTGTAGCCATCCTCAATCTTGGTGGCAACATCAAGCCTCATAATCTGCTCAAGAGTTCTTTAAAGCTATAAATTCCACATTTGTCTAGCCTCCATTAATAGCAAGTTTAGTGGATCTCAGTGTTAAGAATTCTCTTCAGTCAGTTCAGACACTCCTCTGTACCTTCAATAGACGAGATTGCAACTAATGGGATTAGCAAGAAAGAAGATCATTAGGAGCATTGAGCAAATTGAGTTTCTTCAAAAATCAAAATTATAAAAAAAAAAAATTCAGCCCGCTAAGTTGAAAACCCGCAAGGGCTGTTTAGGTAAAAGTTAGGGCAAGCCTGCTAAGTTGAAAACCTGGAAGGGTAGATTAGGCAAAAATAGCGGCATAAGAAAAGAAAAGAAAGAAAAAAAAAGATTTTGGTTGCATAATGAAGAAACAAGAAGTTTACTAAAAAGGTGTTGATAAATCCAGTCAAAATAAGAGGCTTGAGCTGAGCTCTATTCTCCAATAATAATGATGATCTTAGTGTCAACATCTCCATGAAAGAAAAATGTCAAGAACTGGGTGGCAAAATGTAGCTCTGGGGGCAATTTGGGGTAAAACAGTGAGTCTACACTTAAAGACTAAAGATGAACATAAAAATATAGGAGTCAGCAAAAGAGTTCTGGGGCAGAAAGAAATGAACAACAAGTAACAAATAATCGTTTATCAGTATAGAACAATTATCAGGTTATGGACTTCATCATCCAATTGGTCATCTATCAAAGGATCTACATCATAAGCTTTAGCACCAGAAGTACAAACCTTAAAGCATTCAAGGCTCAAATTCGTAAGTTGTTGACAAAGCACCTCCTTCTCACACTCTGAGCTGTGAGCATAACTCTACTCCACAGAAGACCTATTAGGATCATGCATATTATACACAACATGCATACACTTGCATACATCTATTGTGAAAAGCTTATTTTTTGTAGAAAAATCTTTGAGATAAGTCAAGGTTACACAAATACTCTGCTACTAATATTCAAAATTAGTGTTGTAAAGTACAGGAAAGTAGTCAAAGTCTAGAGGAGTGAAAATAGGAAGGACGATATTATCAAGATGAACTGGATGCTTAATGGGCCTATCTAACAAGGAGATATCATTGATGGTAGCACTCGCAGAAGTCTCATCCTAGGCAATCTCAAGAGGAATACACTTCAGGAGATGCACCTGAATGCATTTTTGACATCCATAAGACTGCTTCATTAGAGATGAAGCATCGAATTCAACCTCTCACAACTCCTAATTTGAAGGTCTAACACACTAGCAATGTAGCTATCGGCCAGAAAAGGGAAGAATGCATTCAATACTTGAGATGAATGCACTCTGAAATTCCTCTCATCATGAAATAAAGCCCTCTAACTCCTAAACCTTTTTGTAGGAAATGTCAGGGAGAGAAATGAGACCTTTATTATAACATCAATGGAAATGGCAGGAAGACAAACTTAACTATAGGTCATAACCTTAATTGCAAAGTATCAAAGACCCCTGTGATCAGAGACATCATCCCAATCAAAAAGGGAAGTTTGCAAAAGAACAATGATGCATTCTAACAAAATTTCTTTATCTACAAATAAATAGACTAGACTAACTTGTGGTATTTTGGTGCAGGGAAACAAAAAGGGAAAGAAGAAGGAGAATGAACTAGCACAATAGTAAGAACAGTCAAGAAGGAAAACACTAATCGGTCATCAGAATATCACCTCGTGTGACAAACGTCTTGATAAATACTCAAGGAAAGTAACGAGACTCTATCACTTTAGTTTCTTCAATAGAGTACATCCTCAATAATAAAATTCATAAATTTGAAAGTAAATTCTTCTATTTCATGAGATTATGTACGAAAACTTATCTCATGAACTTTGATCTTAATGACTCTTTTTTTTTAGCCTCGCAGAGTTTGGATGTCTAGTTAACAGCTCTGTGCTGAGAGTTTCTGAACTCTAATCAATCTAATGCTCGCTTTGCACCCGAACGAGGGGAAGAATATGTAAAAAAAAAATCTATGGACTTGTAGCATAAATTCCTTGGATTTTTTAGTATCATTTCAGTCTGTTTGAATAATAAATGTGCATCCAATCTACTCCAATGCTCAAATTGAGTAAGAGTACAAAATCCCTTGATGGTATCCACATTGAGTAATAGGAGAAAGGCAGGGGAATACTAAGAGGAGAATTGAAATAAGAGCAAGCACCTCTAATATACTCCAATGCTCAGAAATGAGTAAGAGTATCAGTGTGAACCCTCTGGCAGTATCCACGTAGTAATGTAGGAAAGGTGAGGGAATACTAATAGAGGACCATGTTAAAAGCTACTCTATTTACTCTAATGCTCTTTAAGAGCATAAGTATCCAAAAGACCTTTCCAACGGTATCCATGCTAAGTAATATAAAAAAGGCAGGGGAATACTTAGATAAGGAAGAAAGCACATCAATAACTCTAAGACTGTTTTGATCCTCCGAATTTGATCTGTTTATGCTCAATTCCTACAAGTTTTGTTTAGCGAGTTCTCCCTAAATTTAGGTATGAAAGTTAGCTATTCACTTGGTAAATAAACACTCTCAGCATAAGGTGGTTAATGACACCTCTAACTTTGCAAATGACAAATAAATGATAGTCATGAAGATAAAAAATTAGTAGGATACGTTGAATGCACATTATCTTATGATAAATGATGAATTTCCTTAATTTAATGCACTTTTATACAATCATCATACTGAAAATAACTTTAACAAGTTTTTATTCTAGAAGAAAATTCACTTAATATATGTCATCAACATCGACATTATCAAGTCAAATCAAGGTCATCGAGCAACGAAGGTAGCTGATCAAAGTCAATCTGTAGAGAAATTCAAAGCAATCAGTCAGCGCCCACATGAAATTCCAGTTGATGTGAAATTTAAAAGGTGATGTCTGCATTTTTCACACACTGAATTCACTCAGTTATACGCTACGTGGTAGCTATAACTCTAATTCACTCAGTTATATGTTGTGTGATTGTTATAACATGACTTTGAAGTTCATTTCGTTATATGCAACATAGTAGCTATAATAACATTTTGAATTCACTTTAGCTAGACACTACATAGTAGTTATAGCACAAGTTGCTAAATGCTCCACCGGACCTATAACACCTTTCACACACTCTTTTGCTAGATGTTCCATAGGAACTATAACATAGTTTCAATTCATTTTAGTAGATGTCCCATAGGGAATATAGTGCAATCAGCTAGAAACTACACAGTAATGATAGCATCACAGCTAGACGTCCCACAGGGAATATAGTTAATTTCATCAATTAATACTATACGTCCATATATAGTGTATTTTTAAATCAACACTATATGACCGAGTACAGTGTATTTTCAAATCAACACTATACATCCGAGTGTAGTGTATTTTCAAATCAACACTATATCAAAGTGTTGTGTATTTTTAAATTAACACTATACGTCCGAGTATAGTGTATTTTCAAATCAACACTATACGTCCGAGTGTAGTGTATTTTCAAATCAACACTATACATCTCAGTGTAGTATATTTTCAAATCAACACTATACATCCGAGTGTAGTGTATTTTCAAATCAACACTATACATCCGAGTATAGTGTATTTTCAAATCAACACTATACGCCCTTGTGTAGTGTATTTTCAAATCCACACTATACTTCCGAGTATAGTGTATTTTCAAATCAACACTATACATCCGAGTATAGTGTATTTTCAAATAAAAACACACGAGCAGTTATGGGTTGTAGCATCAAAGGTGAGCAATAAAGGGGTTGCAACTAATCACGAGTAGTTATGGATTGTAGCATCAAAGGTGAGGAATGAAGGGGTTGCAACTGATCATGAGCAGTTATGGACTGTAGCATGAAAGGTGAGCAATGAAAAGATTATAGATAAACATGAGTAGCTATGGACTGTAGCATCAAAGGTGAGCAATGAAAGGATTACAACTAATTGCTAGCAGTTATAGACTGTAGCATCTGTAGACGGTGGGGTTCAGCGTGTACCCAAGTTTATTGCAACCGCGACACTGTTTGAGCTCAGGGCTCTAGGGAACACACTAACCACTATCACAAAGACATGGCGTGGAGATGATGAGTCACCACCCAGGGTAATAACTAGGAAAAATTGAAAGTGGTGGTAACTCGATTCTCTAATACAAGCTAGCACCACAATTAGGAGTTCTGGATACGGAATACCAACTTCTTTTAGTCTTGTGTTCATTTAGAATTATTTTAGCCTACAAATTATGAAGAAGGCTTTATTAATGGGCTGAACTAAGTCTAAGTTAATTTTATTTAACTAAAAATTGGACCTAAAGTTTAAATTAACCTAAATGGGCCTAAGTTGATTTTAAAGTTAATTAAACCTAAATTTAATTTTAAAGGCCTATTTTATTAGTGAGTTAGACCTACACGTGGGCTTGGGGCCCAAAACAAAGAAAAATAAAAATAAAAAACAAGCCTAAATAAAAATAATAAAAAATAATTGATAAAAAACAAACATTATATGATTTTTCTAACCCTAATTTTAATTACATACAACCTAAAATTAATCTAAACCCACCATTAATTTTAATTGAATTTACCAAATGAAACCCTAATTTACTAACCAATTAATTAAAATAAAAACACATGACACACACATAATTGCACTATTCCCACTATTGGGGCTATTACAATGCCTACATATGATAATAATTACATACAAAAAAATACACAACACAATTACCACTAAAATGCAAAAATAGAATAAACGTAAAACTACACTATTTTAATAGGGATTAATCCATGGCATTCCATAGACCTTTATTGATGGTTATGCAATCTCCACATCCACCATATGGCTCATGTCGCTCCCATCATTATGAGTATAAGCATGAAAATAAAATTAGATAAAAAAGGTATAAAGAGATA
>CATIWM010071127.1:0-11105 GCA_949671775.1 Mallotus repandus
GTGGTTGTTTTGTAGATTTTTACTATTTTTTATTTTTTCTTGGTTCATTTTCTTTTTTTGAGCTTGTTTTTGTAGTGGTTTTCTGATGATTTTCTAGTTGCTTTTATGATTGTTTTATGGTTATTCTAAAAAAAATAACAAAAAACCATCAGAAAAACAATCAAGTACCAAAAACAACTAGAAAACAATCCAAAAAAAGCTAGAAAACTATCAAAAAATGGTTGTCTTTGTGGTTGGTTTTTTTTTTTTTTGATTTTTTTCTTGGTTAATTTTCAATTTTTTGAGTTTGTTTTATAGTGATTTTCTAGGGTTTTTTTCATGGTTGTTTTGAAAAAAAATAATAACATAAAAAAAACCTTAAAAACAATTAGAAACAACCAGAAAAACAACCATAGCAAAATAACCTCATAAAACATAAAGCAGAAATAACCAAAAAAAATAAAAACAACTTAAAAAACGTTGTACAAATAAAAAAAAGAAAAAATCACAAAAAAGTCGGAGAAAATAAATAATAAGATAAAGGAAAAAAGAGAGAAAAATAAATAAAAAATAAAGGATATAGATACTTGAGAATACCAATTTAGTAATGTCAGAGTCATCTGATATTCTGATCCGTGTGGCAAAGGATCAATCGAACTTACAACAGGTAGCATCAAAACCTGGATTTTCTTCATGAACAGTGAACAAGGGTCCTTGAAAACCAAATCTTAAATAAACTTGCACTATTTCTTTCCTTTTGTTGGATAAGGATTGATCTTAGCTTAATCCTAATCATCTTACATTGTTAATTGGTCGAAGAGTGATTGATGAAAGTACCTCATCCAACCTCCAAACTTCGGTCAAATTTCCTAAATTAAAAGTAAAATATCACAGTCTTTTTGTTTGCATAGCCTAATTACATGGACCATGTAATTAGGCTAATCCATGGTGAAAATAAAACTTTTGTAACGATTCATGGCAAATATGTACCCGCGATGATTTACTATTTGATTTCTTATTCTGGAAACCATTGATTAATGGTTTCAACTCTTCAGCTAAGACCTTCAATCAGAAAAAGGCATTTCAGTTAACCTACAAAAGCTTATCAATGTTAACTGCATTTGCTTTAGTCATAGGGCCTGAAGATATATATATGAAACCTGAATCTAAAAAGGAGAGACTGAAAATTTTATCTCGTCAAGTGATCCATTACTAGTCTAGTTGTTGACCACCATATGCACAATTTTAATGCACTTTCCAGCGTACAATTTTTATCATCTATATGCATAAACTGAAAAACAAAAATGTTGTGGCCATTTTTAAATCTAGAAGTATGTCCTTAATCTCCATGATCATGATGCTTCTAACGAGGCCTTCACAACCTACTAGTACATGCTTATGTTGTTATTAAGTTAAGACTTCTTTTTCTTTTTCAGCAAGTACCAGGGATGGTTCATTACATTTGGGATTGGAAGTTTGTTTAATAAAGGTCATTGATTGCATTTTGCGATAGAGACATGTTAGGCAAGAAGACACAAATCTGGGTAAAAAATGGAAAGAGATTTGAGAAATAACCTTAATTCATTAGTAAAGGAAAAAAAAAATCCACACAAGATAAGCGTTAAATCATATGGAATCGTGCTAAAAAACACACTAAAAAGGAACTCAAAGAGACCGAGAGATTTTTTCTATGTTTCCATATGCTGCACTTGTCAACTCACTACTCATATTTCAATTTGTTAATTATGTTATACCTTTGATTAACACAGCATGAATATAACTTTTAATAAGAATTTATATTCTAAAAATATAAATAATCTTGCTATGGTACATATATTTATATTTATACAAATAAAATTATAATTGTTTGATTAATTTTTATTTGATTATAATTATTGATTACTTTTATGTATCAATACCAGTAAGATGTATTAATAATTATAAAGATATATTAATGATTATAATTAAATAAATATTAATCTAATAGTTCTAATATTATTTATATAAATATAAATATTTATAATGCAGAAGGACTCAATAATATATCATGAGATAATATAGTATTTATTTTTAACTTTACTTATTATTATTATTATTAGTATTTTGAGAGAAGAGGAACTTGTATTAACTTGAAGAAAAGGCATAATCAACCATTACATCAGACTGGGTACATAAAGGAACTTGAGCATGGCATAAGAAATTATCTTTGGACAGTCACGTCCACTTAGCTAAGCTATGAGCCACACGATTACAAACTTGAGGGGTATGCTTGAAGGAGACCGATTGCATCTTCTTGGCCAAAAACAGAATATCATCACGAATTATGCCATAAATTGACATATCAGCACCAGCCATCTGAAGTCGAGATATAGCAAGAAGAGAATCAGATTAACAAATCACCATATTTAACCCAAAATCTACAGCAAGAAAAAGGCCATAGAAAATGCCATGGGCCTCGGCCTCTACTACATCAAAATAAGAATGTGAGATTAAACCAGCTGAGGAAACAACTTGTGGAGAGTCTTGTGCAACAACTCCCAACAGTGTTGTTGAGTCTATCCGTAGCAACATTTGAGTTGATTTTGACAACTCCCACAAGAGGAGCTTGCCATTTAGGGGCACCAGACCTGCTAATCACCCTGTCCTTAGCCGCACGTTGGTGATCTTGATAGTCAAGAAATTTTTTCTTCACCTAAGCATGCAACTGAACCGCAAAAACTTCGACTTCCCCAAGTCTAACTTGATCTCTATTAAACCAGATGCACCACCAAACATAAACCAAGAATTCAATCTCCATTACAGAATACAGTTTTTTAGCCTGCGCAAAAAACTCAAACATTGTTGAAACCTGAATCTGATTAATTTGAGCTTTAAGGCTCGAAACATCCCACGCCTCTTTGACCCAGGGACATGTTTTAAACAAGTGAATTTTTGATTCTGCATCCTGACCACAAAGAAAACATGTTGCACTCGCTTGGACCCCCTTTTCACTAAATTGGCACATATTGGAAGTGAGTCATGACGGCACCTCCATAAAAATATCTTGACTTTAGGCATAACATTCAAATGCTAAATAGATTTTCAAATAGAGCTGACATTTGAATTAGACGAAGATGAAGGCAATTTGAGAAATCCGACAAGCAACATAATAACCAGTCTTTACCGAATAAACACCATTTCGAGTCTTTGTCCAAAACAGACCATCAGGCACAAGACGACAGCTTAAAGGAATATGAAGAATAGTTGCTGCTTTGAAAGGTAAAAAAATTCGATGAACCAAACATACATCCCATCTCTTTGTAACTGGATCAATAAGCTCACAAACTTGAGCATTTTGAGATAATTTGCGGCTGCACTAAGGGACGCATACCATTAACACCAGAAATCTATTTTGCATGCCAAACACTAACCGATTGACCTGTGCCTATTCTCCAACATGACCCATCAATAAGAATCTCTCGGGCTTCAAGGATACTGTGTCACATATAACTTGGCTTGTATCCAATTTTTGCATCAAGAAACGATCCGTAAGGATAATATTTCGCTTTTAAAACTCGAGCACAAAGCAAATCCCAGCTTGAAACCAATCTCCACCCTTGTTTAGCCGGGAAAGATTTATTAAAATTCTCAATATGTCAAAACCTCAGCCCTCCTTAAGCTTTTGGTTTGGTCATTTTCTCCCAACTAAGCCAATGAATCTTCTTAGCATCAAACATGTCTCCCTACCAAAATTGGCTTATCATTCGTTATAAATCCTCACAGAAAGTCTTAGGTAGTAAAAAGCAACTCATGATATATTGATGAATAGCTTGAGCAATAGATTTAATGAGTACCTCTTTCCTCGCCCGGCTCAAAACCTTCTCTTTCCATCCCTTGAAATTCTTCCATAACCACTCCTTGAGAAAACCAAAAATGATTTTCTTTGATTTACCAATAAGAGTAGGAAAACCGAGGTAATTAGCATGCTACTCAACCTCTTTAATACCCAGTAAATCACACAAATAAGTTCTCTTGCTAGTATCCACTTTCTGACTAAACGAAGCCTCTGTCTTTTCAAAATTGATGCATTGGCCCCACTCGCTCTCATAGTTAGATAAAATCTGTTTGAGTGCAACACATTTAGAAGTAATGACCTTGTAAAGATAATACTATCATCCACAAAAAACCCTCACTGGATGAATGGTCCCCATACTAATAGCATGTCTCAACAACGAGGATAAACCACACAGTAAAAATAAATAGGGAGATATGGGATCTCCTTGTCTAAGCCCTCTGCTAGGCTTCAGAAAACCTCTACTCTGACCATTAAATAAAGAAGAAAACGTGACTGAATTTAAACAAGCCAAAACTAAATTCACAAAATGAGGAGGAAAAGCCATATGCAACATAAACTGCTCCAAGTATTTCCCCTCAACCAGGTCATACGCTTTACTCATGTCAAGCTTTACTGCCATAACCCCTTTCCTGCTCTTGATACTATGTTTCATTAAATTAAAATCTCAAATGCCATAATAGCACTATTCGTAATTAAATGCCCAGGGACAAAGGCACTTTGAGAATCACAGATGATATCAGGCAACACAACTTTCAGGTGATTAGCCAGAGTCTTTGAAATAAGCTTATAAAGCACATTACAAATACTAATGGGACGAAGATCTTTAACTGAGGAGGGGGTCTTAACTTTAGGAATAAGAGGAACCAGAATATGATTAATTCGAGGAGGCATCACACCAGTATTCAAGAAATTCAGCACTATCGAAATAACATCATGGCTGATAACATCCCAACATTTATGATAAAACAAAGCTGGTAAACCATCTGGACCCGGGGCTTTTCCATGAGCCATTTGCTTAAGGACAAGGACCGTATGGATCTCATCAGGAGTAAAAGGAGTAAAAAGAAAATCAATCTGATCCGACTTCAAAATATAATCAATGGTCCCTAGTGAATGATGGAAAGTTTGCGGGTTGGTACTAGTAAACAGCTCAGAATAATAATCCAGCACAAGTTTCTCAATCGCTAAATCACCTTCCATCCACTCATCTGCAGCATTTTTCAATTTTGAAAAATGGTTGCACCATCTTCTTTCAGAAGCCTTCCTATGAAAAAATGATGTATTACGATCCCCTACCTGAAGCCATTCCACTCTAGCCCTTTATTTCCAATACTCCTCATCTGCAGCCATTAATTCTTCTATCTGAGCTTGCAAACTACCAATTCTGGCATCTTTTGAAGGATCATGGGGCTCATTTTGAAGAGCAGCAATCTGAGCCATATTCTGGTCAATTCTTTTTCCGCACCTGCCCAAAAGAGACCCGACTTCAATTCTGAAGAGCCTTGGAACACCGGGCCATTTTATCAATAATAGTACCATTGCCATGATCATCACCGACATTTTCCCATGAAGTTTGAATCACATCTCTACACTCTTGGTGTTGGAACCACATATATTCAAAAATAAATCTTTTCCTCTGATGGCACCCACCCCTTTCTATTCCCTTCAAATTAAAGAGAATAGCAGTATGATCAGAAGATATTGTCGGTAAGTGATGAATGACACTATTAGGAAACAAAGCCATCACTTAATCATTGCCAAGAAATCGATCTAACCTCTCCTTAATGCATTCAATCCCCTGACGCCGATTGCTCCATGTTTATAACCCAAATCATACAGGTTTAAAAGCTGAATAGCGTGCCGAAAATCCTCCATACAACCAGAATTACGAGGACAACCACCATGTTTCTCATGCAAGAAAAGAATCTCACTGAAGTCACCAAAACATAAGACGGGATGCAAGATAGTTTGCAATAGCTACTTCATCAAATCCCATGTTTTAAACTTTGAACCAGAATCTGCCCATCTGTAGGAATTGAAAACATCAAACAAAATACTATGAGATGAAAAAGAATGAATTGAAAGACAAATATCTTTTCTCCAGCATAAATAATAACCCACCAGCTCTACCCGAACAATCTACTGGAAAAAGATTTTAATCTAACAGACTCTGTTTTATTCGATCAATATTTATAAGACATAATTTAGTTTCCATCAAAAAAATTATATCGAGGGAATTTTTAAATATTACATACTTAAGCGCCCTTAACGTCCAAGGATTCCCTAGACCTTGAACGTTCCAACTCAATAGCTTCATAGGACCGGGCGGGACTGCGACGCAGCCACCGCCTCACAGCTCTCTACTTCAGCTGCATGTAAATTATCAACTTTGTTCTTTTTTGCAACCATATCAGTATTCAACTCCATGTCTGCACCTCCATTTCCTTTACGTTTTGTAGCAACAGATAAAGGAGAAAAAGCTGTTATGGAATCCATTTGTCCCTAGGATTGCTCAAAAACTTTTGCGTTCCTACCCATCTTCTTGAATTTGTGCAAAGATACAACTGTTATCTGAGCATTTTTGGGCCATAAGTTTTCTATTTCTTCCTGCGATAAAAACTGCACCTGCACTCTCCTTATTCCGTTCATCGTGATTTTGGGTCTATTCAGCCTGTAACTTCTGAAGCACAGGCTTAGGAGGACTGATAACAAGATTAAAAGCAGGTAGAACTAGTTGACTAATATCTGAGGCTGCAGCAGCACCAAAGGCATCTTTTTGAACCTGTTTTCTAGAACTACCTTCAAATGGAGTGTTTTTGGCAGAAAGAACAACAACAGTTTGTTCCTTAAATTGGATACTTCGACGTACAGAAGGGGTCTCGGTTACATGTTGTTGTTCCTTGCTTATCTCTGAGTATCGAGGCACCCCACTATTTTTAAAATTTCGAGCTTTGCCTGATGAAGCCTTAAGGAAAGGTCCAAAATTCCATACAGCATTAGAATTATTTACAGAGGTTTTGTCACAATCTCCCTCAGTGTGGTCAAGCAAACCGCAGACATAACAAAAGTTTGGAAGTTTCTCATATTTGAAAGAAACCCAAACTTTCTTACCTATATCATCTGATACCATAGAGCCACGTTTAAGTGGAGGACCAACATTAACAACAACTGAAACCCTGACGAAGCGTCCATACAAACCATCCACGCTTCTATCAAAATCAAGCACATGACCGATCATTGAAACCATATGACCAACAGAAGTTTTATCTCTGCTACACAGAGGTATATTGTAGACCCTAACCCAAAATGCCACCGAGTCCACCTTGAGATTTGTCAAACTAACACCAATGGTTATTTCTTGCAGAATGATGAGGGATTTATCAAAATGCCACGGTCCATCATTTAATACCTTCCTCTTATTATTTAAAGAGGAAAATTGAATTCGAAACAAGATAAACTCTAGTTTAAAAAATTTGAAATTGATTTGATAGCTGCCAGGCAATTGAGAGTGATGATTTAACATCATTAATCAACAATGGGTGTTTAGAAAGAATCCGACAAACCAGAGATAGCCTCATATCCTCATCCCTCTCATCGTCCCTGACATCCCAAAGATTAACCACTTCAGCCTCTTCATCAGTGGTTTTTAAATCACCACACAATACAGATAGATCCTCAGCCATTAAAATAAACAATCAAGAAGAAAAACGCTAAAGAAAAGAACTCTCTTTCACCCTATGCCGCAGAAAAAGGAGAATAAAACCCTAATCAAAGCCAACGGGAGACAAGATTGTTGAGAAATTCGGGTTAATTTCTACCAATAATAATTTCATCTTGAGAACTATTGCACATGTGACTAGAGTGAAAACGATTGTACTAAAAATCAAGGTAGATTCTTAGGAAAGAGTGGTGGGGTCACAATGCCTCCTTAAAAACCACACTCCTTCGACAGAATCGATCTATCAAGACAAGTAATTTTAATAGCACAATAATTAACAACAACTATACCCGATAGTAGCTATTAAATAGACATAAAAAAGAACACCAAAATTTAACGAGGTTTTGCCAATTATGCCTATGTCCTCGGATACCACTAAAATAATATTTCACTAAATGAAGAAATATTACAAAAGAAAGAAAGAATACAAATAGCCTAAATATAGGAGAAGCCTAATTTTGTGGGATAATTTAATTAAGGAGGAGGAGGAGGTGTCCTTTTATAGCTTTAGGACTCCTCCCACTTCCCTTAAACTTCCAATGTAGGATTCCTAAATTTTGCCAAAAAACAACACATACTTCAAAAAATATCCCCAATCTTAGTATGTAGTGCTTCAATCTAGTTCCTGATCTCATGGAAGTCAAGACCTTTGGTGAAAATGGAGTTAAAGCTCTTGATGAGTGCACATGCCCCTTCTCCTCTACTTGTTGAACCTTTAAGAATAAAGGTGTCAATGACATCCTTAGCATCATAAGCAGCAGGTCTGATTTGAGCAACCCAGTAGAGAATACGCTTGTCTTGATCTTGCATACGGTCTGCATCTTTCAAGAAACTCTGCATGCTTTTTAGTTCTTCATGCAAGCAGACAACTCCCCTTACACCACTCAAAAAGTCTGCTTCTTGGATCAGCAGATCAGTGATTCTTTGAACAGCTAAAGAAACAATCGCCTCTGCCATTAAAGCAGCAATAAGAAAATAAAAAATTTGTGTTTTGGTTTAGTTTTAGATTACAAAGCTCAAGTTAATGTTTAGTCATCAGTTGTCCATTGAAGAAAGCTTTAATGAAAAAAAGAAATCGTACGTTTGAAGCACTCCACACCAAATTCAATAATTTTTTATTCAGAAATTTATGCAACGGGCCCCTGATAAAGGCCCATTCATTTACTAAAAAAATCAATCACACAAAGAATTGCACCCCATGTAAGCAGGGGCAATTCTGTCAAAAAATATATAATAATGCAAGCCGCTGTACCTATCAGCACTACATCTCTATAAATATATAAAGCTGAGCTCCACAAGTGATGCTCCAAAATTTTAACATGTGGCTCTCTAGAATTCTGACACATCTTTGAAGCTCTGAATTTGGTTTTTTCTCTGCCTGTTGAAGAGAGCAACCAAACGGTCCCTTAATAAATTTCATTTCATCCGGTTTTTTTCTCTCCCTCCTCTTTCCATTTCTTTTCTTTAGTTTACTATCGTTTCACATTTCACATTTTCAGTTTTGCCATACCCCTTCAGTTTCCACTTCATTCATTCTTTCATTTATTATTTTTTTTATTAAGCTTCTTGCAGCTGAACAATGACCTTTGATTGGAGAGGCCTTGTATACACTATACACAAACAGTTGCAGCAAAGCCATTTTCAACTTTTTGTCAAGTTCACTTCACCGTCTCCAATACGAAAATATTTTCTGAGAATATATCATTACCCTTTTTTCTTTAATCTCTGTTTAACAAAAACCAGCTGCTAGAAAATTCAACAAGATATTAGTGGAAATATTTCTCATATGGCTCCAAAAGAAGCCAAAGAAAAGCAAAAAAAAGCTTCAAAACCAAATAAAGAAGAAGAAACTCAAGAACAAAAACAAAAGCGTAACTTAGCTCCTAGCGGCCCCAATGCTATCGACTCCCATTGGTGGGATACTTTCTGGCGCCAGATTTCTTCTTCTGCAAATAACCTTCTCTCTTTGACCCTTTTCTTTTCTTTTTTGTCTCAGTTTGTTTGACCTTTTTTTTTCTTTTAAAAGTTAGTGCAACTTTTTTTTTCTGTTTGGTTTGATTTTCTTGATTCATACCCATTACTAAGTGGTCCCTGAATTTTGACTTTTCTGTGTGCTTATTGTTTGTGGGTTATCTTTTTTCATGTTATTCAGTAGGCAAATTCTCATATAATCCAATTGAACTCACTTTGCATTGTTAATTTTGGTGATATGTGAGATTATAATTTGTTAGTTAATCGAAGGGATGCTGAGTTTTAGTGCGTTCATCTCGAAGTGAGAATTTATGTGCCCTTTTTGAATAAGTAGCAAGAATTGGACTTTTTGAAGTGCTAATAATGTCAAAGTTGCTAACTTTTGGAATTATAAATTGTATCTCTTTAATAAAATTTGTTTTCGTACGGGTTCAGTATTGATGTTTTTGAATTTTGATAATATGGATACTTCAAAACCATCTACAGAGGAAAAAGCATTCAAGTTTTTCTTCAGGATCTCAAAGAAGACCTTTGAATATATTTGTTCCCTTGTGAGAGAAGATCTTATCTCAAGGCTACCATCAGGGCTTATCAACATCGAAAGAAGGCTTCCTAGTGTTGAGAAACAGGTGGCAATTGCTCTAAGAAGGTTAGCATCCGATGAATCTCAAATTTCAGTTAGGGCTGCCTTTGGAGTTGGCCAGTCTACTGTCTCTCAAGTGACTTGGAGATTTATTGAAGCATTGGTTATTGAAGCATTGGAAGAATGGGCCAAGCACCATCTTAAGTGGCTGATGCTAATAGAATGGAGGTTATTAAGTCTAAGTTTGAAGCATTATTTGGGTTGCCAAATTGTTGTGGTGCCATTGAGGCAACACACATTATTATGACAGTTCCGGCAATTGAAACCTCAGAAAATTGGTGTAACCAAAAGAATAACTATAGCATGTTCTTGCAAGGGGTCGTCGACCATGAGATGAGATTTTTTGATATTGTGGCAGTTTAGCCTGGCTAAATGACAACGTCAAGACTATTAAAGTGTTCAGGATTTTTCAAACGGTGCGAGAATGGTGAATGTTTGAATGAAAATTTGAGAAAGTTATCTGAAGACTGGAGATCAGAGAATATACTATTGGTGAGGTGAGCTATCCCCTTCTTCCATGGCTAGTAACTCCTGATGGAAGTGATGAACGCTCAGATCGAATGTCCCACTTTCAATACAATGCATGAGGCGGCCAGGTTGCTTGCAATGAAATCATTTTTACAGCTAAAAGACCAATGGATAATGGAGATCAGTGGCACCCTGATGTTGCCTTATCTGGACATCATAACTCTGGTTATGGAGAACAGTTATTTAAGCAAATTGATCTGTTGGGAAGAACCTTCAGAGAGAATCTGGAAAAATACTTGCAGCTTATGAAAGACAAAAATCTGTACCGAAGTAGTCAAATTCCTCATCCGGAGATTATTTTTGTGATGCTGGGAACACTATTAACTTTGGGCCTCCTGATCAGGTATCACATAAATTTGGCATTTGTTAGTGGAACCAATGGTAACCACCATATTTACTGCACAACTTTGTTGACATTGGCATTGTTGTCA
>CATIWM010071201.1:0-15346 GCA_949671775.1 Mallotus repandus
ACATAACTTGGGTAGTCATAATGTCTTGCTAGAGACCAATTATGACTTGTGGGCTAAAATGGGAATTTTATGCCCATTGCCAACGTTATGTGAACCTACACGCTAGCACACTTAGAATAGGCCCAAAGCAGACTGCGGTTAATTAGCCCAATAATTATCTCTATGGAAGATTAAATAAATAAGTAAATAAATAAATACTAATATATATATATATATATATATATATATATGTTAGTATTTATTTATTTAAGGTAAGAGTTATTTAAATAAATAGGAAAGGATTCTAATTTAGAATTAGAATCAAAGTAAAAAAGGAAGTCTAATCTTACTAAAACTGTTTTAGTAAGAGAAACCCTAGATAGGATGCATATATATACATCTCATTCTCTAGGTTTTAGGTTAAGCCAATTTTCTCCTCCTTCTACTTTTTCTTCTGTGATAAGAAAAACACATAGAGTGAAAAGGTGTTGTGAGATAACAAAGGTTCTAGCAGACCTACTTTGCTTTGGTGACCTAGTTCATGGGGATACCGTAGAGGGTGTGATCTTTTGGTGGCACCTCAATCTGACAAAGAGATACATAAAGCTCGAGGTAGGGTGTCACCTGTGTGAACCCCCTCTCATCCTTCCAATGTTATTGCCTAGAAATTGTCTTGGTGAGTTTTGGAATCTCTCCTTTAATCGATTTACTCGAATTACATGGATCCTCTAAGGGTTTCTTAATTAAAATTTTTCTTTTCTGCTACATGTATGAATCAAGGAAACCAAACAGTGGTATCAGAGCCACTTGTAATTTGATTAAATTTATTTTGTCATATATATGATATATACATGAGATATGTGGAATTAGTTTTGTATATATATATGTGATATATATACATTTGATTTTGAAATGTGTTTTCAAAATTTTCAATTGAACATTTTTTATGTGATGATATAATTAATCCATATAAAAAACAAATGTATACATTAATATGATTAATGTCCTTGGTTGTTTAATATGATTAAACAAAGTTTTTATTGAAAAACATATTGTTTTTGCAAAGAGGGACACGACCATGTTTTGTTGTTCATCTGCTAGAATATAGATAGACATAGCCGTGTCTGAGAGCAAATTTTGTCGATTGCAGATTAACACAGTTGTGTCTATTTTTGACACATCCGTGTCTATCAAGGCATAATGTATTTTGTTCAAATGTTGAAAAAAAATTAATATATTTTCAATATATTAATAAAATGTAATATATGATTACAATGGTTTAGGACCTTGGTCCCAAATGGATTTGCCACATAATTTGTTCTTATCATAATATTAATTAATTTTTAATAAAAATTAATTTATTATGCTCTATGTGTTTAGTGTAAAAATGCATGGTGCATGGCATGGCCCTTAAGACTAATGTAATTGAATTTTTGTTATTCATTTTTTATGGGTTGTAATTTATTAAATCGACCTATGAGTTATTTTTCCATTTGTTGTAATTTTATTTTATTAAGTAGTAATATAATAGTATAGATTGCAACTTGTAAAGTAATTTAAATGAAGACCCAACATGGAGACACAAAAGGAGGCCAAGGATGGAGATCTAAAGTGCAAACACAAAGTGTAGATCCAAGCTGAAAGGCTCAAGATGGTGGAAGTCTTGTTACCTAGGATTGACCATTAATCTTAATATTGGCTTATGAAGATCAAACTAGATTTGGACCATGCCATGTCAAGTTTACTTTATTGCTTTATTATTATGTTATGTATGAGATGCTATGCATGTGATGTATATTTGCAACATAATAATATCTAAATAAGGTCAAATAAAGAGGAACCCTCATTCAATATTAAGTCACCGTGATGCCTCCCATATGCTTAAACACTTATCAAGCCTTAGATTATTATATATGGGTCTGCCAAAGTAGGGAGTGTTAAATCATCCGAGGAAGGCAAGTTGGAAAAGAGTGATTTCCAAATGTTTGTTTTGGTTTGACTTAACTAGGTCATCAAAAGGGTTTTGGACCTAGGGCATCGAGTGGGATTTTTAGCCAGGACATGTGATGTCAAATCCCATACCCTTCCAAGAGTTACATGAGATGTAATTGGTAAGAGTTACATACCTAAATAACCATATTTTTAGGCAATGAGCCAAAGCTCACTTAGAGTATGGTGAAATATGGATCTTGACCCATTACAATTTATAAGTTAACTTGAGGGTTAATTTGAATAAATTATTTTAGGATTTATAATTATATCTCATCAAAATAACTTGATAAAATACTGAATACACTGCATATATATTTGTTGTAGATAATCGTATCAAACACAACATCTAATTTGTCACTGTGATCGATCCTTGAGAAGGATAAGCTTAGTTGGACTAACTTCCTTGACTGGTACAGAAACTTAAGAATTGTTCTTAAGCAAAAAAGAAAGGAATATATCCTTGATCAGCCTATCCCTGATGAACCATCTGCTAATGCCCTTAGAGCTCAAAAGAATGCTCATATTAAGCATCTTAATGATTCTATTGATGTCACTTACCTCATCTTTTGATGCATGGATTCAAATCTTCAAAAGTAATGAATGGAAATGGATGCTTATACCATAATTAGCCATCTCAAAGAAATGTTCCAAGAGAAAGCTAGAATCGAAATGTTTAGCACCATAAAGGTGTTGCTTTCTTGCAAGTTGACTGCTGGCTCAATAGGTCCTCATGTTCTTTAGATGAAAGGTCATCTTGAGGATCTAGAAAGGCTTGGTCTTAAGATTGAGCAAGAATTGGCCATAGATGTTATTCTACAATCTTTGCCAAAACCATATGATGGGTTTGTTATGAACTATAACATGCATGGCATGAACAAAAATATTTTTAAATTGCATGGGATGCTTAAGACTGCTAAAAAAAACATCAAGACTACCAAGGATGTTGTAATGGTCAATAAAGGGAAAGGTATGAAAAGGATTAGAAAGGTTAAAGGCAAGAATAAGACTTATAAAGGCTTTCAGAAGCCTAAGCCCAAGCTTAAACCTACACCCTAAGCAAAACCACCTACAGGGGGAACATGCTATTTCTACAATGAGCTAGGTCATTGGAAAGGAAATTGCAAGTTCTAGATGGATGATCTGAAGAATAATATTGGTAGTGCGACTACCTCTTCAAGTATTTATATTATAAAAGTCAATTTATCTACCTCTAATTCTTGGGTATTAGATATCAGTTCTGGATATCACATTTGTACTAATGTTCAAAGTTTTAAAAGGAGTAGAATCTTGGCTAAAGGCGAAGTAGACCTACGGGTTGGAAATGGAGCAAGAGTTACTGCCTTAGCTATAGGCACTTATGATTTAACTTTGCCTAGTGGACTTGTTTTGAGTTTGGAAAACTATTATTATGTACCTGCTATGAGCAAGAATATCATTTTTATTTCTTGTTTGGATAAGAATGGTTTTGATAATAAATGGTCCATTTATCACGATAACATTTTCTATGGATATGCTCCACAAAATCATGGTCTTTATGTTTAAAATATTGAAGACACTAATGAAAGATCGATCCATCTATAACATTGATACAAAGAAGTTTAAGTCTAATGATTTAAACACAACCTATCTTTGGCATTGTCATTTATGCCACATAAGTGTATTTCAAAACTCCATCAACATGGACTTTTAAAGTCATTTAATTTTGAATCATTTGAAACTTGTGAATCTTGTTTATTAGGAAAAATGACTAAGACACCCTTTGCTGGACACAATGAGAGGGCTAATGACTTATTAGGCCTCATACATTCTAATGTATGTCGTCCATTAAGTTCTAGTGCTAAAGGAGGTTATCAGCACTTCATCACTTTCACAGATGATTTTAATAGATATGGCAATGTCTCTTTAATGAAGCATAAATCTAAATCTTTTGAAATGTTCAAAATCTTTAAAAATGAAGTACAAAATCAACTTGGTAAGAATATTAGAGCATTGAGATCTTAACAAGGTGGTGAATATTTAAGTCAAGAATTTATTGATCATCTAAGAGATTGTGGAATAGTTTCACAATTGACTCCACCATAAACACCAAAATGGAATGGTGTATTCGAATGGAGAAATCAAACTTTATTGGATATGGTTCAATCTATGATGAGTTAGTCAGATCTACCAATATCCTTTTGGGGTTATGCATTCCTCTTGAACAGAGTTCAATCAAAGGCAGTTGAAAAGACACCACATAAGATATGGAATAGAAAAAATCCCAGTTTATCTTTTCTTAAGATTTGGGGATGTGAGGTTTATGCAAAGCGTCAAATTTCAGATAAATTAGTACCCAAATCAGATAAATGCCTTTTTGTGGGATATCCTAAAGAGACAAAAGGATATTACTTTTATAATACTTCTAAGAACAAAGTGTTTATTGCTCGAGATAGTGTCTTTTTGGAAAGAGAACATATTTTCAAAGGAACTAGTGGAAGTGAGGTACAACTTGAAGAAATTCAAGAACCATAAAATAGCATTATACTACATATGAAACCTTAACTAGATCAATAAGTAAATGTTGAATTTATATAAGTACCACAAGGTCTTAAATGGTCTGGTAGGATACATCATAATCTTAAGAGATATGGATTTCTCATAGCAGATAATAATAATGTGATGATTATAGATCAAAGTGAGCCTATAACCTACCAAGAGGCCATGGACAGTCCAGACTCTGAGAAATGGTTAGAAGCCATAAAATCAGAAATGCAATCCATGTATGATAATCAAGTATGGACTTTGATTGATCCACCTAAAGGTTTAAAAACTATTGGGTGCAATTGGTTTTCAAAAAGAAAACTGACATGGATGACAATGTGCATACCTTTAAAGCAAGGCTAGTTGTAAAGGGGTTCAAGCAAATGCATGGTATAGACTATGATGAAACCTTTACATCAATTGCCATAGTTAAGTCCATTCGAATTCTACTTGCCATAGCTGCATACTAGGATTACGAGATATGGAAAATGGATGTCAAAACAACATTTCTTAATGGAAATCTAATTAAGGATGTGTACATGACACAACCGGAGGGTTTTGTCAATCCTGTGAATTCTGGAAAGGTTTACAAGCTTTAATGATCCATTTATGGATTGAAGCAAGCTTCTCAGAGTTGGAATCTTCATTTTGATGAAGCAGTCAAAGAGTTTGGATTCATAAAAAATGAATATGAACCTTGCGTTTACAAGACAGTTAGTGGGAGTGCAATAGTTTTTCTAGTGCTATATGTTGATGACATATTACTCATTGGAAATAATATTCCTACTCTACAAAATGTTAAATCATGGCTAAAGAATTATTTCTCAGTGAAGGACTTAGGATAAGCCGCCTATATTTTAGGCATCAAAATCTATAGAGATAGATGTAAGAGGCTTATTGGCCTAAGTTAGAGCACTTACATTGACAAGGTACTGAATAGGTTCAACATGCAAAAATCTAAAAGAGGATTCTTGGCAATGTCCTATGCCATTAGTTTTAGCAAGACTCAGTGTCCAAAGACACAAGATGAGCGAGACTGTATGAGTAATATTCCATATGCTTCTCATCACTTTCATAGATGATTTCAATAGATATGGCTATATCTATCTAATGAAGCATAAATCTGAATCTTTTCAAATGTTCAAAATCTTCAAAAATGAAGTACAAAATCAACTTGGTAAGAATATTAGAGCACTGAGATCTTATTGAGGTTGTGAATATTTAAACCAAGAATTCATTGATCATCTTAGAGATTATGGAATAGTTTCATAATTGACTCCACTGAGAACACCGAAATGAAATGGTGTGTTTGAATGGAGAAATTGAACTTTATTAGATATGGTTCAATTTATGATGAGTCAGTAAGATCTTCCAATATCCTTTTGGGGTTATGCTTTAGAAACCGCTACATTCCTCTTGAACAGAGTTCCATCAAAGGCAGGTGAAAAGACACCATATAAGATATGGAATGGGAAAACTCCTAGTTTATCTTTTCTTAAGATTTGGGGATGTGAGGCGTATGTAAAGCGTCAAATTTTAAATAAATTAGCACCCAAATCAGATAAATGCCTTTTTATGGGATATCCTAAAGAGACAAAAGGATATTACTTTTATAATGCTTCTGAGAACAAAGTGTTTATTGCTCGGGATGATGTGTTTTTGGAAAGAGAACATATTTCCAAAGGAACTAGTCGGAATGAGGTACAACTTGAAGAAATTCAAGAACCACAAAATAGCATTGTACCACATATGGAACCTTAACTGGATCAACAAGTAAATGTTGAATCTACATAAGTACCACAAGGTCCTAGATGGTCTGGTAGGATACATCATAATCCTAAGAGATCTGGATTTCTCATAATAGATAATAATGATGCGATGATTATGGATCAAAGTGAGCCCATATCCTACCAAGAGGCCATGGATAGTCCAGACTCTGAGAAATGGTTAGAAGCCATGAAATCAGAAATGCAATCCAAGTTTGATAATCAAGTATGGACTTTGATTGATCTACCTGAAGGTTTAAAAACTATTAGGTGCAAATGGGTTTTCAAAAAAGAAAACTGACGTGGATTGCAATGTGCTTACCTTTAAAGCAAGGCTAGTTGTAAAAGGTTTCAAGCAAACGCATGGTATAGACTATAATGAAACCTTTTCACTAGTTGCCATGCTTAAGTCCATTCGAATTCGACTTGCCATAGCGGCATACTATGATTATGAGATATGGCAAATGGATGTAAAAATAACATTCCTTAATGGAAATCTAGTTGAGGATGTGTACATGACATAACCAGAGGGTTATTTAAATCCTGAGAATTTATGAAAGGTTTGCAAACTTCAAAGATCCATTTATGGATTGAAGTAAGCTTCTCAGAATTGGAATCTTCATTTTGATGAAACAGTCAAAGAGTTTGGATTCATAAAAAATGAAGATGAACCTTGTGTTTACATGACGGTTAGCGGGAGTGCAATAGTTTTTCTTATGCTATATATTGATGACATATTACTCAATGGAAATAGTATTCCTACTCTACAAAATGTTAAATATGGCTAGAGAATTGTTTCTCAATAAAGGACTTAGGTGAAGCAGCCTATATTTTAGGCATCAAGATCTATAGAGATAGATCTAAGAAGCTTATTGGCCTAAGTCAGAGAACTTACATTAACAAGGTACTTAATAGGTTCAACATGCAAAACTCTAAAAGAGGATTCTTGGCAATGTCCCGTGCCATAAGTTTTAGCAAGACTCAGTGTCCAAAGACACAAGATGAGCAAGATCGCATGAGTAATATTCTATATGATTCTCATCACTTTCATAAATGATTTCAATCGATATGGCTATGTCTATCTAATGAAGCATAATTTTGTATCTTTTGAAATGTTCAAAATCTTCAAAAATGAAGTACAAAATTAACTTGGTTAAAAAATTAGAGCACTGAGATCTTATCGAGGTGGTGAATATTTAAGTCAAGAATTTATTGATCATCTTAGAGATTATGGAATAGTTTCATAATTGGCTCCACCAGGAACACCAAAATGGAATAGTGTATTCGTATGGAGAAATTGAGCTTTGTTGGATATGGTTCAATCTATGATGAGTCAGTCAGATCTTCCAATATCCTTTTGGAGTTATGCTTTAGAAACTGCTGCAATCCTCTTGAACAGAGTTCCATCAAAGGCAGTTGAAAAGATACCATATAAAATATGGAATGGGAAAACTCCCAGTTTATCTTTTCTTAAGATTTGGGGATGTGAGGGTTATGTAAAGCGTCAAATTTCAGATAAATTAGCACCCAAATAAGATAAATGCCTTTTTGTGGGATATCCTAAAGAGATAAAAGGATATTACTTTTATAATGTTTCTGAGAACAAAATGTTTATTGCTCAGGATGGTGCTTTTTTAGAAAGAGAACATATTTCCAAAGGAACTAGTGGGAGTGAGGTATAACTTGAAGAAATTCAAAAACCACAAAATAGCATTGTACCACATATGGAACCTTAACTGGATCAACAAGTAAATGTTGAATCTACACAAGTACCATAAGGTCCTAGATGGTCTGGTAGGATACGCCATAATCTTGAGAGATATGGACTTCTCATAATAGATAATAATGATGCGATGATTGTGGATTAAAGTGAGCCCATATCCTACCACGAGGCCATGGACAGTCCAGACTCTGAGAAATGGTTAGAAGCCATGAAATCAGAAATGCAATCCATGTATGATAATCAAGTATGGAATTTTATTGATCCATATGAAGGTTTAAAAACTATTAGGTGAAAATGGGTTTTCAAAAGAAAACTGACATGGATGGCAATGTGCATACCTTTAAAGCAAGGCTAGTTGCAAAGGGTTTCAAGCAAACGCATGGTATAGACTATAATGAAACCTTTTCACCAATTGCCATGCTTAAGTCCATTCGAATTCTACTTGCCATAGCTTCATACTTTGTTTATGAGATATGGTAAATGGATGTCAAAATTACATTTCTTAATGGAAATCTAATTGAGAATGTGTATATCACACAACTGGAGGGTTTTGTCAATCTAGAGAATTCTAGAAAGGTTTGCAAGCTTCAAAGATCCATTTATTGATTGAAGCAAGCTTCTCGGAGTTGGAATCTTCATTTTGATGAAACGATCAAAGACTTTGGATTGATAAAAAATGAAGATGAACCTTATGTTTATAAGATGGTTAGTGAGAGTGCAATAGTTTTTCTAGTGCTATAGATCTAAGAGGCTTATTGGCCTAAGTCAGAGCACTTAGATTGACAAGGTATTAAATAGGTTCAATAAGCAAAACTATAAAAGAGGATTCTTGCCAATGTCCCATGCCATTAGTTTTAGCAAGACTCAGTGTCCAAAGACACAAGATGAGCAAGACTGCATAAGTAATATTCCAAATGCTTCTGATCACTTTCATAAATGATTTCAATAGATATGTATATATCTATCTAATAATGCATAAATCTGAATCATTTGAAATGTTCAAAATCTTAAAAAATGAAGTACAAAATCAACTTGGTAAGAATATTAGAGCACTGAGATCTTATAAAAGTGGTGAATATTTAAGCCAATAATTTATTGATCATCTTAGAGATTGTAAAATAGTTTTACAATTGACTCCACCAGGAACACCAAAATGGAATGGTGTATTTGAATGGAGAAATTGAACTTTGTTGGATATGGTTTAATTTATAATGAGTCAGTCAGATCTTCCAATATCCTTTTGGGGTTATGCTTTAGAAGCTGATGCATTCCTTTTAAATAGAGTTCCATCAAAGGCAGTTGAAAAGACACCATATAAGATATGGAATGGGAAAACTCCCAGTTTATCTTTTCTTAAGATTTGGGGATGTGAGGCTTATGTAAAACGTCAAATTTCAGATAAATTAGACCCAAATAAAATAAATGCCTTTTTGTAGGATATCCTAAAGAGACAAAAGGATATTACTTTTATAATGCTTCTAAGAATAAAGTGTTTATTGCTCGCGATGGTGTATTTTTGGAAAGAGAACATATTTCCAAAGGAACTAGTAGGAGTGAGGTATAACTTGAAGAAATTCAAGAACCATAAAATAGCATTGTACCACATATGGAACCTTAACTGGATCAATAAGTAAATGTTGAATCTACACAAGTGCCATAAGGTCCTAGATGGTCTGGTAGGATATGTCATAATCCTGAGAGATATGGATTTCTCATAATAGATAATAATAATGCAATGATTGTGGATCAAAGTGAGCCCATAACCTACCAAGAGGCCATGGACAGTTAAGACTTTGAGAAATGGTTAGAAGCCATGAAATCAGAAATGCAATCCATGTATGATAATCAAGTATGGACTTTGATTAATCCACCTAAAGGTTTAAAAATATTGGGTGCAAATTGGTTTCCAAAAAGAAAATTGACATGGATGGCAATGTGCATACCTTTAAAGTAAGGCTAGTTGCAAAGGGTTTTAAGCAAACAAACACATGGTATCGACTATGATGAAACCTTTTCACCAGTTGCCATGCTGAAGTCCATTCGAATTCTACTTGCCATAGCTGCATACTATGATTATGAGATATGGCAAATGGATGTCAAAACAACATTTCTTAATGGAAATCTAATTGAGGATGTGTACATGATATAACTGGAGGGTTTTTTCAATCCTGAGAATTCTAGAAAGGTTTGCAAGCTTCAAAAATCCATTTATGGATTAAAGCAAGCTTCTCAAAGTTGGAATCTTCTTTTTGATGAAGCAGTTAAAGAGTTTGGATTCATAAAAAATGAAAATGAACCTTATGTTTACGAGATAGTTAGTGGGAGTGCAATAGTTTTTCTAGTGCTATATGTTGATGACATATTACTCATTGGAAATAATATTCCTACTCTACAAAATGTTAAATCATGGCTAGAGAATTAATTCGCAATGAAAGACTTAGGTGAACCTGCCTATATTTTAGGCATTAAGATCTATAGAGATAGATCTAAGAGGTTTATTGGCCTAAGTCAGAGCACTTACATTGATAAGGTACTAAATAGGTTTAGTATGCAAAACTCTAAAAGTGGATTCTTACTAATGTCCCATGGCATTAGTTTTAGCATGACTTAATGTCCAAAGACATAAGATGAGCGAGACCGCATGAGTAATATTCCATATGCTTTTGCTATTAGATCCATAATATATGCCATATTATGCACTCGACCATATGTCGTATATGCTTTGAGTATAACGAGTAGATACCAGTCAAACCTAGGTGAAAGTCAGTGGATAGCAGTTAAGAATATCCTTAAGTACTTGAGAAGGACTAAATATGCAATTTTTACTGTACAGTGGGTAGGAAGATGAGGTAGTTGTAAGTGGTTACACAGATGCTACCTGCCAATCTGACAAGGATGACTTTTGATCATAATCAGGTTATGTGTTTTATTTGAATAGAGGTGCAGTGAGCTGGAGGAGTTCAAAGCAAGACACCGTTGCCGATTCTAAAATAGAACCTGAGTACATAGCCGCCTCGGAGGTAGCCAAGGAAGCTGTTTGGATCAAAAAGTTCATTACTAAATTAGGAGTTATTTTTAGTATATTAGATCTAGTGGACTTGTATTATGATAATAATGGAGCAATAGCATAGGCTAAGGAACCTAAATCACATCAATTATCCAAACATATACTCAGGCATTATCATCTCATTAAAGAGATCATTGAGAAAGGAGATGTAAGGATATGCAGATGACAATGTTGCTGATCCACTAACTAAGCCTCTTCCGAAAGCTAAGTATGAGAGTCATACTAGGTCAATGGGTATAAGATACAATATTGATTGGGCTTGGTGTAAGTGGAAGATTGTTAGTCTTATGCCCTAGGCCAATTATGTAATGGTCATACTTTGACTTTGTTATATTTCTATTTTAATAATAAAGAGGCATTTTTATTATTATTGGTTAATTATAGTATTATCCTTGATTAGTTAATTCTACTAAGATAATTAAGTATGTGATTTGATAGTAAAATTCTTAGGTGATACTTGAATTCTAATCTAAATATCCTTAGTCGATTATTATTATGGGAACAACAATGAATAAAGACCAGTATAAGGTTGATTGGTGATTAAGTTTTACTGATCATGTATATGAGATATTAAGTCAAACTCATAGGTACATATTTAGAGAAATCATGTACTGGATTGGCCCACTATGAGAATACCACATGGATTATTATCATAAGTGATTCTCATCACAGTAGTATTATTTGAGTCTTTTGGCTTGAGAACACCATGGTTTCCTGCATGATAAGTTCTGTATTTTAACACATCCCTACACCATCATTAACCGAATTATAAAATAGATTGTGATTGGATATAATATAAGTTATGTGAGAGATGTGAGTGGTTAAGATGGAATTTGTCCCTCTGTTATTTTATGAAGATATGTGTTGGGCCCTTCGATGAGTTAAACTGAAGAGAAATGCATGGCCATGCTAGAATGATAAAGAGAGTTATCAGTATCAGTCTACTTATGATCGAGAAATAATATGATTGAACAAGATAAGGATGACATAATCCATGCCTTATGTTCAATCAAGATATCATATGACAAAAGGACTATAGTACACACTATGCATTAAGTTATGTCGGATTATCGGCCTTCACATAACTTGGGTAGTCATAATTTCTTGCTAGAGACCAATTATGACTTGTGGGCTAAAATGGGAATCTTAAGCCCACTGCCAATGTTATGTGAACCTACAAGGTCACACACTTAGAACAGGCCCAAAGCAGACTTGGGTTAAATTAGCCCAATAATTATCTGTATGGAAGATTAAATAAATAAGTATATATATCTATTTATATATATATATGTGTGTGTGTGTGTATGTATATATATGTGTGTGTATATATATATATGTATATTTTTATATTAGTATTTATTTATTTTCTAATTTATTTAAGGTAAGAGTTATCTAAATAAATAAGAAAGGATTCTAATTTGGAATAAGAATCAAAGTAGAAAGGAAGTCTAATCTTACCAAAATTGTTTTAGTATGAGAAACCTTAGATAAGATGTATATATATACATCTCATTCTCTAGGGTTTAGGTTAAGCCAATTTTCTGCTCGTTCTACTTCTTCTTCTATGATAAGAAAAACACATAGAGTGAAAAGGTGGTGTGAGACAGTAAAGGTTCTAGCAGACCTATTTTGCTTTGGTGACCTAGTTTGTGTGGATACAGTAGAGGGCATGATTTTTTTGGTTGCACCTCAATTTGACAAAAAGATACGTAAAGCTTGAGGCAGGGTGTCACCGATGTGAACCTCCTCTCATCCTTTAAACGTTATTGCCTAGAAATCATCCTGGTGAGTTTTGGAATCTCTCCCTTAATTGATTTACTCGAATTACATGGATCCTGTGAGGGTTTCTTGATTAAAAATTTTATTTTCCACTGCATGTATGAATCAAGGAAACCGAATAGGTATAGTGTGACAAAAGGACTATAATACACATTTTCCATTGCGTGTATGAATTAAGGAAACCCAACAGATATCGTGTGACAAAAGGATTATAATGCACAATGTGTATTAGATTATGTTGGATTATCGACCTTCACAGAACTTGGGTAGTCATAATGTCTTACTAGAGGCCACTTATGACTTGTGGGCTAAAATGAAAATTTTAGGCCCACTGCCAACATTGTGTGAACCTATAGGGTCACACACTTATAACAGGCCCGAAGTAGACTTGGGTTAATTAACCTAGTAATAATCTCTTTAAAAGAACAAATAAATATATATATGTATATATTTATATTTATATTTATTTGTTTATTTTCTTATTTATTTAAAGTAAATGTTATTGTAAATAAATAGGAGATAATTCTAATTATAGAATTAGAATCAAATTTGAAAGAAGTTTAAACTTTCCAAAACTATTTTGGTAAGTGGAGGCTTGTGAAACCCTAGGAAGGATGCCTATAAACACATCTCATTCTCTAGGGTTTAGGTAATGCTCTTTTCCCCTCCTTATTTTTCTTTTTCTTTTGTTAAAGAAACAAACACATAAAGAGATAAACAAACTAAGAAAAGTCCTAGAGAGAAGGAAGGTGCTAGCACACCAACGTTGTTTTGGATGTCATGTTCATGTGGATATCGGTAAGAAAAGTCCTAGAGAGAAGGAAGGTGCTAGCACACCAATGTTATTTTGGATGTCATGTTCATGTGGATATCTGTAGAGGGCGGGGCCTTTTGGTGGAATCTCAATCTAATAAAAGGAAATGAAAAGCTCGAGGTAGGGTGTCACCGGTGTGAGCCCCCTCTCTTCCTTCCAACATTCTTGCCCTCTTTTCATCTTGGTAAGTTTTTTTGAAACCCTCTTTAATCGATTTAAAATTACATGGATCCTGTGAGGGTTTCATGGTTAAGATTTTTAATTTTTGCTGCATTTTGGACTATAGAAACCCAACAGAATCTAATCATCAAAGTATAATATATCCATATTACCATGGGTCCTTTAGTATCTTAACTAATGTAATCCAATGAGTAGTAATTTTGGCCTCTATATATCCAAATAAACTAGAAAGTTTGGAACTTATTATAATACAATCCAATGGTCATAATAAGCTAATCTATAGTTTATATCTATAATTTATTTGGATATATGTGGATTAAATCCTAAGATGGTTATGTCCCGATAACCTAATATGGTTATCTCGATATCACAAGTTTACTCCAAAAGATTACTTGGTTTAAAATATTCAAGTACTACAAAACTCTGTTCAAATCAAACCAAGCATTTAAACATATTAGGTTATCTCGATATCACAAGTTTAGAAATAAATCACCCTTGTCTATTAATTTTCATTTTGAGAGTCATGAGCTGGTTTATCCCTTGATGATGTTTTGGTATGCCACACCTAGGAAAGAAATTAAATGACGCCTACGTGAGAGAAATAAGGTTGGAAAGGACTCTATTTATTTTTATGCATTATATTTATGATTGTTTAGCTATATACATACATGCATTCAGGCATTCATTCATTCATGCATAATATATCAATTGTTTAGTGTTATTTTTTTCTATTTATTACATGTTTGATCTTTTGATATATTTACTATAAATTTTAAGTTATCAATTATGCCATTTTTATTGGTTTTATCATCCTGTCTAGTTTTAATCCATAGATTCTCCATCATAACATCATTTTCCAATCTTTCTATTGTATTTTCTCTAGTTTTAACATGTAATGTCGTTATTTTCTTCCTAGTTTCATCATTTGTGTATAGTTTCTACCCATCTTTGTTGAAACATATCATACCATCGTTTTCTTCTTGTTTTCTCATCTATTTTATATTTTGTCCTCATTTTCTTTATAGTTTTCAAATTTTCTTGGTCTAGCTCATTGATTATGTTTTGTTTCTAGTTTTGACTATCATTTTCTTTCTAGTTTTAACTATCATTTTCTTTCTAGTTTTCAATTTTTCTTACAATTCATCATTTGTGTTTAGCCGTAACTTATTAATTTTCTAATTTTAATCATGCATTTTTCCATTTTTAGTTAGTTTTAAATATTTTCTAAAGTTATATAAAATTATTTGTGTCTCATTTTAACTCAGCATTCATGCATGCTATCTAGTTCCAATTATGTGTTTTCTCCTTAGTTTATATTGCTTTTAGGATAATCATTTTTACCTAGTTTCAACATAGTAGTTACATATTTTATGACCTATCACCTTATTGTTTTTCAATTGGTTTAAAATCCTTGTAGGTACATTCACAACAACCTTTGTCTAGTTCAATTATGCATTTTGTCTTAATTGCTTCCTAATTTTTAATCTTTTTCTAGGATTGTTCATTATCCTGTATGTTTTATTAAT
>CATIWM010071235.1:0-15586 GCA_949671775.1 Mallotus repandus
ATTGAATTACCAGGTGAAATCCTAATTTACTAACCAATTCAAAAACACACACACGTATAATTTTACTATTCCCACTATTGGGGCTATTACAATAATCTACCAAACAATAAAATTAAATACAACTAAAAATAAAATAAAATCAAATACAAAACAGATCTACAAGATGAATAACATAACTCTAAAATATATTTGAATACAGAAGCTAATCCATGACATTCCATGGATCTTCATGGATCTTGTTCATCACCACAGATTCAAACCACCCGTCCAAAATCATAAACACAAAAAAATAAAGATTAGTAAATAAAAATAAAATCAAATAAAATTAAAATTAAATAGAATAACAAAGTTCAAATAATTAAAAAAGGAAAGAGTAGAAAAAACTGATTTGATGGATGCAGTATGATTAGCTCCTCAGAGATGTGTTGAATCACCGTCTAAATGAGCCTCCAGTATTGGCTTACGTATCCTGGCTTTGATTATTTTAACGTCAAAAACAAAAGAAAATTTTTTTCTTTCTCTCTTTTTCTCTCTGCCTTTTTCTCTCTTTTTTCTCTGTTCTCTCCTCTTTTTTCCCTCTACGTGAAAGAAAATCACGTATTTATAAGAGAACATCCCATAACCCTAAATTGGTACAGGATAAAAATTTATTTTAATTATTTCTCTATAAAAAAATATATACATTTATCACTTTATTTATCAAATAAAACAAACGGATTTATCACGTAAAATTAATCAAAATCTATATAACTAACGAATAAATAAATAAATAAAATTATCAATTAACTAAGTTTTGGCCAATCAAATTTAAGAAAAATCAATACAAATTGAAATAAAACAAAGAAAATTTGACGGAAATTAATCGAAATTCTAGAATTTCGGTCGGAATTCTGTAATTCCGATCGGAATTCTATAATTTCGATGGGAATTCTGTAATTTCGATCGGAATTCTGTAATTCCGATCGGAATTACATAATTCCGGTCGGAATTCTTAATTTTCGATCGGAAATTTACTATTCTGATTTTTTTTAACATTTAATTACAAAAAGACCCTTGAAGGAGAAGAAAACTTTCAATTTAGTCCACACAAAAAATGTGATCAAGCCTTAGAATCTGAAATTCAAATATTAGAGACTCATTTGCTACGAGTTTTCATCATTGGAGTCCTCTTTCTCATCCATACTCAAATTATCCCAAAATTGGGTGCTTACACCATGAATATGATAGAATCAGCCAAATCTTCCCTCATTAAAGTTGTAGATATTTATCTAAAATTTCCATAGCACTTTGAATCACCTTAATTAAACTTCTTTAGCTCAAGATATTGCTAACATACTATCAACTTAAAGTGAAAGCTGCATGACTTCGAATCATGCTTTAAAAACCTAAATAAACTCTGATTTTAGTAAGTAAGATCAATTCAAAAATATCTAGATGTCTACTTCAATTATCTAGAAGACCTCTTTCTCATTATAAAACTCTAAGGCTATCAAAATCTTCATCGAATCTTAGAGGTTGAATCAACCCCTCTTCTGCATTTCCTAAAAAACAATCGCTAAGGGGAAAATCATGAGTTTTTAAACTAACTGAAAAATAAAATTAAATGAGAAATAAAATTAACAAATAAATCAAATTAAACAAAATAAAATGCTTGGTTAAACCCCCAAGAAGAGCTTGTTTAAAGTCTTTAAGCTAGATTATCGCCATGTCTTCAAAGTCATTAAGGAACATGCTCCCCATATGTACAAGCATCCTTCACTTTTGGCCTCCATATTGTGTACTTTCTCCTCTTTTCAACCTTGGAATCAACACCCTTGCACCATGAAATAAGTGAATATGAAGGTGGCTTTGATTTGATATCTTGAGTTGGTTAGATTGAATTCCTCCCTTCATCATCTTTAACTTTGAAATTGAACTCTTTTGCTTTGGCATGTTTCACTCTTGCCTTGATTTAACCTTGATACTTAAGCTTATTATTATCCATGACTTCAATCTTTATGCATATGTCTTTAACTTGAGGTTCTTGATAAGCATCAAAGTTTTGACTTTCCTCTCTAATTTACAAGGTGATGGTCCCATTATACACATCAATAATAGCTTTGGCAACAAAGAGGAATGGCATCCCTAGTATGAATGGGTGATTTGCATCTTCTTCTAAGTCAAGGACATTAAAATCCATTGGGAACATAAAATTACCCACTTCCACATCTACATTCTCTGCAATACCTATGGGTTTACTAATAGACTTGTCCGCTAATTATAAACTCGTGTTTGTAAGACACACTTCCTTCACTCCTAACTTCTTAAAAGTAAATAAGGACATCAAATTAATTGTTGTTCCTGAAACACAAAGTGCCTTAGGAATGGACATGTCCCCAATAGAATAAAGGATGCATAAACTCTTATGTTTAAGCTTTTTTAAGAGAATTGCACTACATTCCTCATTCAAAGATATTGTCTCCAATTTCTTTAATCTCCTTTTACTTGAGATTAGATCATTAAAAAATCGGACATACTTAGGCATATAAGAAATCATCTCTTTAAATCGAACATTCTTGTGTACCTTTCTAACATGTCAAAGAACTTGTTCCTCTCCTTTTCTATCTCCTCATTCCTTATCCTTTAGGGAAAAGGTAACGATGGTACATATAGCTTAACAATCTCCTTCTCCTCTTTAGACTTCTCATCCCTTGATGTCCCCTTATTTGGCCTATCCTCTTTCTCCTCTTCCTCATGGACTTTGGATTTGCTTGGCTCCTCTAACTCTTTTCCACTCCTCAAAGTTATAGCCCTTACATGCTCTCTAGGGTTGGTCTCTGTGTTGCTAGTTAGTGCACCTTGATTTCTCATTGACAGAGAGTTTGCCAATTGCCCCATCTGCATCTCCAAGTTATTGATAGAAGAATAATAATTTTTAAACATTTGATCAAATTTACCCTCCAATCTCTTTGTAGTTTCATCTTGTTGGTTCATTTTTACTGAAATTACATCCACGAATTTCTCCAATTTGCTTTCCAAGTGGCCCCTGAAGATGAACCTTTATCTTACTGAAAATGAGATTGATGATGTTGAGCATTCTGACCTCTAAAACCTGGTGGTGCTTGTGGTCTCCATTGGTTGTTTCCTTGATTGGTCTAGGAGAAATTAGGATGATTTCTCCAACTAAGATTGTAAATGTTGCCATGCACTTTGTTCTACTACCCCTTGAAGTTGTTCATATAGTTCACATTTTCCACTGACAATCCTTGCATCATTTGACAATTCATAGATGGATGATTGCCTTGACATAATTCATAAGAAGAAGATGAGTCAGATGTAGACACATCATTAACACTTATTTTTTCTATTCTCTTGGACAAAGCATCCAATTTTGCATTTATCATGGTAAAATTATCAACTTCAATAAATCCTGTTTTCTTGGAAATAGCCCTCTCATTAGACCAAAGGTTTTGTGTGTTGGCCATTTCCTCAAAAAGGTCTAAAGCTTCCTCAGGCATCTTTGACATAATGGTTCCTCCAGCTGCTGCATCTATGTTCATCCTTACTGATAGATTGACACCTTCGTAAAATGATTGAACCAAATCCCATGAAGGTATCAATTGAGGTGGACATTGCCTTTGAAGATCCTAAAACCTGTCATAGCATTCGTAAAAGCTTTCGTCCTCTTTTTGATAGAAAGAATTGATCTCGTTTCAGATCTTCAAAACTTTAACTGGTGGAAAGTACTTGTCGAAGAAAGCATCATAGAGCTCTTGCCAGGTATTGATGGCGTTGGGTAGTAAGCTTGTAAACCATCTCTTGGCTCTATCCATGAGGGAAAGTGGAAAGAGAATAAGCCTAGTTGCTTCAGGCAGCACTCCATTCATTTTGAAGGTAGAATAATAGTCCAAGAATCGAATCATGTGACCAATTGGATCCTTATACGGTAGTCTGCTGAATGTGAGTTCTCGATCATTTGGATCATGGCGGGCTTGATCTCAAAGTTATTTGCTATGACCGCTAGTCTCACAATTGGAGTTTGGTCACCTTTGACATTAGGACTCACACAGTCCCTCATAGTCCTTTGCCCATTTTTCCTATGTTAAACTAGAGGCTGATTTCTTTCTTCTTCCCCTCCGTTCATCATGTTTCTTTGTTGTCTCCTTCTTCTTCAAACTGCCCTTTCAAGCTCTAAATCAAAGTATTAGTGAAACTCCTTGCTTGCTTGCACTACGTGTTGTGTGCATACACTAGCACAAGTTCTTAATAATATCAATTTTGGCAATCTCCAACAATGGCACCAAAAACTTGACGTGCGAAATCTAAAAGCGTACGAAGTCAGTTCAAGTAGTAAAATAAGATATCACCCCATAGAGATTGTAAACTGAGTATTGAAATACTAAAAGTGTTTGTTTGTTTAAACACCAAATTTTGGTTTAAATATCAAGTAAAAATAAACAAAACAAATTCAATTCAAATTTAACAATCAAATTAAAAGCTAGGGTTCTTATTTTCAATTCAACTTTTTCTTAAAATAGATTAAATATCTCAGTCTTAAACTAATCTTAATTCAATTTGAAAGCATCTTTAAAATCATAGATTTTCCTCTCAGATAAACCTATAATTAATTAAGTAAAATTAACACCAAGTTTTATAGCTCTCACTAACTAAGTGTTTCTCAAACCTAATTTTAAGTACAGCTTTGTAATCAATATTAGCTACTTAAATGTCTCTCAACTAATTAAGCAACTAATAAGTTATTATATGAATCCAATAGAACCTATCTCTCAATCAAGTTCTAAAGTGTGAATTCAATCTAAGCGTAATCAAGCCTAAGATGACATTAAGTTTAACAATAACCAAAGAATTAAGATTGAAGACTTAGATTTAATCACAATATGCACATAATTGAATTTAAATAAGAACCCTAAAAATCTACTTAGCTACTTATGTTGAAAAGAAGAGAACAAAATAAAGTAAAGAAGGAAATATTAATCATTATTAATTAAAAGAAAATACTAATAAAAGAGTTTAATAAAGAAAACCCCCTTTTACTTCAAACAACTACAATGGAAGGTCTTGTTCCTTCGAAACTTCAAAACTTAATTCTCTAAATCAACATGAACAAGAACTTGAATCAAAACCAACTTTGATTCTAAAAGGAAATAAAAACTAAGATAAATATTGTTTTTGCTCTTATGAAAGCCCCACTATTTATAGCCTCAAGCCTCCAACAACTTTTAGGTTTGTCACAATTAAAATCCCATCAAATCATTAGCTCAAAATTTCAATTTAAAAGGTTGTTATAACACCTTGCACAGCTCTGCGCACCCACGCACATGGCTGCACAGGAACAGGCTTCTTCCGGTTATGTGATTGCGCAGCAGGGTGCGCATGGCTGTGTCAGCTTCCCAGCAATCAGGCATGGTTATGCACATAGGCATGTGGCTGTGCACACAAGCACGTGGCTGTGCAAGAACAGGCTGCATTTAAAACTTCACTTTTCTTCAAGAGTTTGACTTGTTGTAACCTCCATATCTTCATCTTGACTTGTTAAACTCCCCAAATCACTCCAAAGATCTCCAAGACATCCTTATTTCAAAATTCAAATAAAGATTAACTAAATAAACATAAAATTCAACAAAAGTCAATTAAATCCTAACAACTAAACAAAATTAACAAAAAAAATAAAAGATCTTTAAATTAACTAAAAATGCAACTAATTAGATTCAAATTTCATAGAAAAGATTGTTCAAAATACAAGATTTTTCACACTCATCAATAAAATAAAATTAATTTAAGATAAAATAGATGAGCTTTTTGAAATCTAACACAAATCATAATATTGATAAAACTATATGAGCTTTTCCTTATAAAAAAATATTTATTCATTTATGATATATTAATTGAAATAATATATTTTAAAATAATTAAGAATATTTAATTATTTTTATTTATCATTGCCAATATAACTAATAGTTTAAGAAAAATATTATTTTTATTTTTAAAAAAATATTTTAGTGAATTATATAGTTATTATGAAGGTTAAATAACAAAAGAAGTGAAAAATAAAAATATTATTTATGTAAAATATTAAATGTGACATTTTTTTTACTAGTTTTAGGACTAAAATGAAAAAAAAAAGTTTGATTTTAAGGGTTGACTAACAAAAAATTGTTTTGACTAAGGAATAGAACTAACGAAAAGCCTTTTTAAAACTTATAGAATTTTATTGTAAAAAAAAAATTCTTGGACTTAATTGTAAAAACGATATAACTTATAGGACTAACAGTGTTGTTGTTTCTATCATTTTATTAGCTCCTTATATATTTTGTTTGCTATAAAATAATATTTTTGTGACTAATAATTTAAATATTTTACTATAAAATTTATATTTGTGTAGCCATTAAATTTAACATCTTTTTACAATTTAACTTCATTATTATAACTTTTTTTTTGAAAAGAAAAATAATTTCATTGATTCAAACTAGCAATATATCAATATAACACATATACAAATTCGATAAAAAACCATAGAGGATGAAACAATACTCAGGTTAATAGCGAGTAAATTCTCTGGATTGTACCAAAACTTTGCACTCGATTACAAAATGATACCATTACTTCAATTTGTATTTTTTTGGTACCAAAACATTGGTTTTAGTTGCACCGGAAAGTCCCAAAACACAATCAAGCCAAATTTGATGATGTGGCAACCAGAAATGCCCCATCAGTAGCCACATCGTATATCATATCAGCAAACTGTTGCAACTTGTTTGATGTTTTGCTTTTCGGACCAGTTGAGAGAATTATGAAATAATCCAATTATAAACAAGCAGCATCATTAACTTAAGCTTTTTTTATTTTTTTTTTCACTTTTTGTTTTTTTATTGCTGACATGTCATATGATATGGCTATTGACAGGGCATCTCTGGTTGCCACGGCATTAAATTTGGCCTGATTGTGTGTTTGGGATTTTCTGGTGCAACTAAAATCGATGTTTTGGTACCAAAAAGATACAAATTGAAGTAATTGTACCATTTTGTAATCGAGTGCAAAGTTTTGGTATTGTTCATAGAATTTATCCGGTTATTAGCATAATAAATCGGCTCAAAACCTACAAATTTGATGATGCTATAGTGACTATAATACCTATGACTCCAGTTTTATAACATACTGATGACTAAAATCTAATTTATTGTCTCTGTCTGATAAAAAATGCTTTGCCCTTCTAAATCATCCACACACAAATAAAAAGCCTCAACAAGACGACGGAAAACAAAACACCATAATAAGACGACGAAAAACCAAACGCCACAATAAGACAACGAAATCACAAAATAAAACTCAGATTTATGTGGAATAACCACTTATTTAAGAAATAAATTGATAAAAATATGTATACATGGTTGATTTCAGGCCAAGAACGGCCAAAAATCAGCCCTCCTTACTTAAGAAAAATGAGTGCCTAGAAAAGAAAGAAAAGAAAGTTGGAGAAAAAATGAGGTTAGGATTTTCACGAAATTTAACTTTTAAAAAATAAGGTAACTTCATTATTGTAACTCATGTAGCTAAAAGTATTTAAAAAAAAAAGTTATATAGTACTTAACTTTTGTAGCTAACATAAGCCACGTCATCTTTTGCTACAGCAAATTACAGAACCTATTTTTATGGCTAAAATATTTAGCAATAAAACTTTATAAATTTACCAACAAGTTGGCTTCGATGCAACTTGGCCTTTTCAATACTAGTTACATATAATTATTTTTGGGAGGAGTCCAAGCTGTCTTGGAAGGTTTGCCTACAACGCTGCATCTTAAATATTTCCAAACCATCAAGTCATTGTCGTGCTTAGAGCATCTCCAACCATGTTAATTAATTTAATAGTATTAATTATTTTATTATTATTTATTTTATTATTAAATAATAAAATATATTTTTTATTGGACAAACAAGTAAAATAAATATAAATATTAGATATAATGTATAAAATGTATAAATAATATAAAATGACATACAAAAAAATATATGAAAAATATTTTTTTTTGAAATTAAAAATGGAGTATCAGGTTAGAGTAAAATTATAGTAAAAAGTAAAATTTGTGACATTTTAAAGTTTTGAGTTGGAGATGACCTCTAAAAATTGAAGTGAAAAAATGTACTTAGTCAATTTATGTAATGGTAATTATTTTTGATTGTATATAAACCATTATCTCATAGTCGCAGTAAAAAAAAACTAGTAATGGTTGATTAATTTAAAAAAAAATGTTTAATATATATATATATATATAAACTTGTTATTAGTATTATTTTTAGGTAGATTGATTTTGACATATAATTTACACCATCACAAATTATTACTTGACTTATAATTTTGAGTGTTTTATATTTTATTATGAATCGTACTTAATTAATAAATAAGTGTCAATGTCCTCTCAAAAAAATAAATAAATAAGTGTCAATATATCTTTTAACAATTTGTTAATAATTTTTAACAATTTGTTACAAAAATTATTACTACGAAATCCTAAAATTAAACCTGTAATAATTCAACGTATTATTAAATACATGCATACCATTGTATCATGTAATCTCCTGTTATCTTATTAATAAATTTTAAAAACAAAGTATATCTAGTATTTTTTTGAAATAAATTTTAAAATTAATTTTAATATTCTACATAAAATTTTAACTTTTTTATGTATCAATAAAAAATAAAATAATTATAACTTGTAAATTAATTTATTATATAGACTAATATCAATAAAAATATAAATTAATTCAAATATAAAAATAAGTAATTTTAACTATTACTTATAAAAAGTAAGTACTTTTAACTATCACTATAAATAATAATAAATTTTTAATTTTTTCATATTTTCATATTTTCAAAAAAAATCGAATATTTATTATTCTTGATAATACTTTTAGTATCTCAAACGTCTCTTTATTTCATTTCATAATTTTTTTTGACCCCCTATTAGTAAAATCTTTATACAATATTGTTGAAAGTTGATAAGTAAATTTTAAATTAGTTAGAGTTTAAGTTTTTTTAGTGAAAAAAGTTGAAATTTTATCAAATATTTAAAATTAATTTTTAAATTTACATCAAGAGCAACAAAATTAGATGTTAAAATCATTTTTTTTACATTTTGTTTTTTTATAAGAAAAAGAGGATAAAAAATCTTATAAGTATTAAAGTTATTTTATAGGAATGTAAAAGTAATTTTTTAAAATATAAGTAGATCCTTCAAATAAACTTGAATAGAATTTATACAATTTGTAAAGTTGAAGGAGCAAATTGAAATGACTTTCAAAATATGATTTTATTGATAACTGGTTTAAGTCAGTTAGTGTAGTATAATGAGTGCTCTCTGGGTCTCCTCTGAACCCAGTAAAGTTTTGAAGTTCGGCGTCTATGGTGTAATCGTTCCATTAACTTTTAAAGAGCAAATGGAGATCGTTGATCGGCCCGAAGCTCCGGTGCAAGCAAGGCACAAGCAGAGGGAGACTTTGGTCAGAAAAATCCTCTCATCTAAGAAGTACACAACTACCATACTCTGTCACGTTTTGGCTCAAGCAAGGGTAATGGAGGTTTGCAGCCATGTACTGCTCTTTTAACAGGACCGGAAGAAGCCGACGAAGATTAAAAGAAAAAACAAGGATGACATCGGAATCAAAGTTAATGGTGGAGGTTTCAGCCCTCAGTTCAGCCTAACGAGTGGAAGCCTGACTCTCATGGACGTCATTTTCTCAGCTCCAACGGCGCATACACCTCACATGCGAGAACCAGAAGGTGGAAAAAGCCAAATCTCGAGCCCATCAAAGGCATGAAGTTTCACTGATGGAAGTGTCACGACCCGAACCAAAGGTACTTGACTGGCACTAGGGAATGTGAATACATAAAGTAACCGAAACCTGTAGTAAGCATTAGAAATTTTTCGCGAGATAAAAACAGTACTCCTAACAATAAAATCATAATAAATGCACAATACTAAAAGCATAAAACAATATTCTTCAAATACAACATCTCAAGTTATGTAAAATCAAAATACCGATAATACATACTTTTGAATTAACTACTGTGGTATCTAGAATTCAGTTACATAATATACAAATAAAATCAACATACATAATGCAGCCGGTGAAGAACGAACTCAGCGCAAACTGTGGATACTAACAGACAGACTGTGAGGTCCTGAAAAAAATAAGTTGAGGAGAATCAGACCTCACTGAGTGAATCAATTTTATAAAATGCATGCTGGTTTTAAAATCATTTGTTAAAATCCTTTTAAATTAAAATAGAAAAAATAATTATAATTATTAAAATTATTTACCTTTCACGATAATATTTATATAAAATCTCTTTAAAACTTCTTGAATCAATTTAATATGAAATCCTCGTACGAAAATATTTAAAATAATTATTTTAGTGGAAACCTGGTAGAACACCTAAATCATTATTCTACTAGCCTTTCGGCTCTCTTTAATCCAAGTGATTGTCATCCCAAGAGCAAGCTCAACTGAGCTACTGTCATAGTCATTTCACTGATTCCATATTGATGTCCCAAGAGCAAGCTCAACCGAGTTACATCCCTTTTAGCAGCCCGAGGGCACTAGCTCCACCGAGCTCTAACCATTCACTCTTGCGTGAGGGTTCACACTTCCCCGAACCCAATTCACATATTAATCACATACCGATATCTTACCCGTGCGCAGGTGGTCCTGGTGACACCCACTAGGTAGCACATTCTACTATTATCTCCAAATCAATTCGAATTATAAATAATTAAATAAAATAAATAAATCATTAAATACTGAATAAATAAACGATTAAATAAATAAATTAAACATAACGAAATAATTTTCCTTTAAACATGCTTTCAATTATTTTTCATAAATCAATCATATAATCATTTCTTTATTATTTTTAATTACTAGAGAATATACTAAAAACACACACAACACACATTTCATAAAATTAACTCACGGGTTGAGTGTGTGGGGTGACGCATTCTCTGTTGTCCTGGTGCTACAGATCGTGCCTCGAAATTCTCTAAAATAAATAATATTTATTTAAAATATGCTCGTAGGATAAAATAATTAAATTCATGAGATTCTCAAAAATTAATAAAATCATGAAATGAAGGAATTGACTCGATCTAAGGCATAATGCCAAATAGACTCAGAATTTCACAGATACCGATGTCACGTTTTACGAGAAATATACTAAAAATTCAGCAAAGTCTCTCTTGTAAAATGGACACCCATCTACTAAAAGTAGAGTCATTCCTACACGAAAAACACTTCTATTCACCACAGTGCCACACTCGGATCAAACTCCCAAACTACACACAATTTCCGACCGAGATCATCAACAACACTACCACAAAGTATATATATATTTGAGTTATAAAAATATATAAGAAAATTTTATAAAAATTAATCATGCTATTTGAATAATAATTTCTTTTAAATAATTATTATATACAAAAGCCCAATTTTTGTTTAAACAATTAATATTTCTCATTTACTATATTAATATATATACCTAAAATTTATGACTTATAAAATTTTGAAAAATTCATAAAAATATATTTTAACACTAAATATAATTAAATCATCAAATAATTAAATACTATAATATTTATATACATTTATATTATTTCCGAAAATTAATCTAAAATCCACAAAATATACAAAAATACCTATTTAGCTAATAAAATTAATTTATATCTTCTAATAATTAAAATTATCATTATACATGTTAATTGACTATAAATTTACCAAAAATCAATTAAAAAATCAAATTAAACAATTTTCTCTAAAATTCATATCTTTCACATATAACTTCCAAAAATTATAATAAATTATCTATAATTAATTTTACAAAATTTCCTTTACAAACATTACTCCAAATAATATATAGTATTTATTAAAATTATCAAAATTTTCGGGCTCGAAATAGTAACCTGAACCAAAAATTCCAAAAATTAAAAATAAATCCAAAAAATAAAAAAAATTATATTTGCATAGCATTCAATCTCTACATCAACTTCTTTACTCAACATTTAGCCTAAATCTCACTTAATTAACCAAAAATTAACAAAAACTTAAAAATGAATTTACCTCGTTTCAAGTCGATCCAGAAGGAGATCGAAGAAACCAAAGGTAGATTCGAGAAACTTGGAAGATAAGGATTCCAATGACACTGTAATCTCGACCAACCGACGTCAAAATCTTCGTCGGCGACCAAAACTAGCTCCAGTCAAAACAAGAGAAAACGAGAAGAGAAGGATGAGAGGCGGCTGCTGGGTGGCTAGCTGGAGGACGGCGAGCTGGTGGTGGTGCGACATGGTGGTGGTGCGACGTGGTGGTAGTGACGGTGAGGAGAAGTGGCAGTGGTGGTGGCTAGGTTCAATAGACAAGAAGAAGAAGAAGTAATAGAAATGGGGAAGAAGAAGAAGAATTCTCTTTTTTTTTTTTTTTTTTTTGAAGTGCAAAAGATAAAAGTTTTAAAATAAATTAGAATTAAAATAATATTTATTAAAAGTACTAAAAGTACACATATATTTATATTATGTTAAAAATATCTACTACAAATAATTACACCCACTCACACTTAAATATTCAAATATCTATACTCTAAAACTTTAAATATTTTCAACATCAATTTAATAAAAATAATTAAACTTAATAATCCCCATTTAATATTAATAAAATAAAATTCACATTTAAATTTTCAATTAATTTCATAAATAAATATCAAAATTCGGATGCGTGAATATCACGCATTTTAAAGAATGTAAAGATAAAAAAGTTGCTGACACACCTATATAAATAATAAAATATATAGAGAATGGCTAAATAGTTATTTGGAAGCAAATATAAATTACAATTGAATCCATTATCTTCTCATATCCATCATCCCATTAGACCACCACCACCACCATTTGCCATTCATACACTGTCCAAATCACCACCATTCTTCATGAAAGGTTCCATTATTTTCATACATGAACACCATCTAATTTCTTAAAAATAGCAATAAACTAATATCTTGAAAAATAATGAAAATTTCTTCTTTGGCATTACATCAAATAGGTGGTGAGCATAATTTAAAATCACCATTGTCCAGATTTCTTTGTCTCGCTATGTTGCTCCCAACATGGTCGTTACACCCAACAATTAGCAAACATCTTTTCTATTATTTCTTAAAAAAATTAGTATCTATTATACTACTTGTCAAAAGCAACAATCACTATTGCACTAGCGATGATGATATGGTCCTGGATTGAGACCTCAGTAGAAAAAGGATGAGTATTGAATATACTGAATGGAAGAAAGGAAAGGAGACTAAAGGTAAAAAAAAAATAATACTTTTAGTAGAGAATAAATCACAACAAGCATAGAACATCTCTATTGACCTCCATTCATGGGCTTCTTTCTTTAGAGGAAAACTGCCTCCAGACTGAAGATGATAGATGAACTTTACTCAGCTGTACAGGAAGATTCTTGATAAGAAAAGGACAACCTAAGTAATGTTGTTCCAAAGCAAGCAGCAACAAGTGGGCAATAATAATGATTTAGCAGAGAACAAAAAAACAAGTGGGCAATAATATACCTGCAAGAATGGTCCTGGACTAAGACAAGAATTAATAATTTCACCAACAAGCCGCCCAAGCAATCAACAAAACCAAACAAGCAACTCATAAATCTCTTAATCTTTTATAGATTCAAAGCTTCCAACATCATAATTCACAAATACTCATCAACACATCCAGGAAACAACTAGTAATGGCATCAATGAATCATTAGTAACTCAACAACCTGTGCAAAAATATAATTAAAAATAACATAGAAACAAAATCAATCTCTACCAAACTTTTTGCAAGCCAAAATAATGACAATAACAACTGCAATCAGTAAAAAGAAAGTAAATTTCAATCTCTTATACTGAAATATAAATGAAAAAGCCTAAACAGTTCAATTAAATCTAAAATTAAATGAACTCTGTAAATAAAGCAGGATCCTTGAATGATAATAAGAATTCAAAGTTTCTAATTTTATAGCAATCCCAGATAATTAAAAACGGAAATCTCGAAGAAAATTACTTTCTTTCAATTTCCTAATAACCAAATAGCATAAATGAATGGAAATTAATTCATCAGCAGCTCGCATTCTAAATAGAGAATCTAGTGAATTGAGCAGACCCATGAGCTATTTTAGTAAGAAACAACGTTGAACCAGACAAAGTAACCATGCTTTATGGTGGAGAAGGCATTTGAGGTTCTTGACGCTGAAATTACTAATTCTAAAGCACACCTAGATCTAGCCTCAGGCCAAAAACCACAAAATCGTAAATAATTGACCAAAAACTACAAAATCGCAAACAATTGAAAATGATATGAAATGAACAAAAGATTGAAAGCACATGTCTATCGTTCTTTTCCTTTTTTCTGTGGTTGGTAAGAGCCACCACTTTTTGTTATGCTGCTTCCAGGGTAACTCTCTCTTTTCTCTACTTGCCCATAAAGTGCAACAGAGAAGAGCGAAACCGAGAGAGGAAATAGATCATACAACCCGACTCGGTAAATTGATAAATGAAATAAGAACAAACTGTGTCACCGACTAGTTGTCTCATCTTTGCCACCGGAGCAATTCATGTCATTGCTATTTGTGTTGGTGGCCGAAGGAGCGATAGTAAAGCCAGATGAGGAGTTAAGATGGTGGTGGCAGTAGTGTTGGGTAGGAGAGATGATATTTCAGTTTCTAGTTAGATTATTTTAGTTCATCTCAGCTTTCTAAAGTAAATACACGTGACATTCATTCAACGTGTTCTCGTTACACCTCATCTAAATTGATCCACGTCAGCGCGCATTTAAATCACGTAGTTTACTCATCTAACTCAGGTGTTAAATTAGTCTAAAATTGAAGTTTATATACTCTATTGGTTACAATAGAAGTTGGGATGTGTCATAGGTTAAAAGGGTGAAGTTCAAGTGTGAAATAGAGCATTTGACCATTCCAAAAGCAAAAGGTATAAGGTTGGAATCGTCGATAAAAGGAAGCAAGTGGTGGTGGTCTTATGAAGATAAACAACAATGAAATGGATAGAAAAAGCATAAAAGACAAAAGGGGTAAATTTTCATGAATTTAATATTGATAATGACATATGCTGTAACGCCCACATAATACATTTTCATTTATTTGCATAACATGCATATCATATAGTCATGAAAAATAGATGTAATACGTGTGATATTAAATCCATAATAAGAATTAGAAAGTTAAGGGCTTAAATTGGTTAATGACAAAAATAAAAGGGCTTAAAGTGGTTTTGTTATTTTCATGACTATCATTAGTATTATTATTATTATTATTATTATTATAAAAAAAAGAAAAAAAAAGAAAGAAAGAAGAGTTTGGATGTGTGTTAAAAGGAAAGAAGGATTATCTTCCTTCTCCTCCTCCTTATTTCTTCTTCTTCTTCTTCATTATTATCACCTACAAAAAAAAAAACAAAAGAGAGCTGAATTACCAAGTAAAAGTGAAGGTCTAGAATCATTTTCAGAGTCTAATCTTCATCTTCAAAGGCCATAGATGT
>CATIWM010071243.1:0-11096 GCA_949671775.1 Mallotus repandus
TAACGGATATTATTCTGTTACAAAAGTTGTGTTACTAAATTTATATTTTGTTACAAATCCGTTACAAATTCCTTACAAAAATGTAACAGATTATATCCGTTACAAATACCTGTTACAAATCAGGAATTTTCTTGTAGTGAATATACAATATAATGACATACTTGATTTAATATTAAATAAAAAAATATAAATTTTGAAATATAATTAAAATTATGTATTTATGAATGACTTATTATGTAATTTTAGTATGAATTAGTATTAAAATAATAGATATTAGTTATTATATTTTACACCATAGAACTTTATTTGTGGCTAATAACTTTAAAATTTGAACATTTTGAAATTGGATACATAAACTTAAATTATGAGGTATTTAGTTTATTTTTATTATATTTTGTAATTTATATGTTAAATGTGTTATAAACTTGTTTGACACATTTAGACATATTTAAGTTAAAAATGTTATTCGATGTCATGTAACTTGTTTAATAAATATATTGTGCTTAAGTTTGTAATTTTGACACGTTGAATTAACCTGATTGTGTTCAGATTAGATTTAATTGTATTATATATATGTCTCGATACGATCTGTCTATGACTCATGAATACAAATTGCCAACCTCCTCATTTTGAAAAAAAAAAAAAAAAGCCAAAGGTAAAGAAAAGTTTGTAAATTCCACATCATTAATTATAGAGTGGAACCCAACTGTCGAACGTGATCCACGTGTAGATGGTGATAGGGTCTACATTATCAGACGTGGAAGATCTATGACTGCATAATATGTTTTTTTTACCACAATAAAAGATATATTATTAATACATAAAGGGTATTACAACGAGGAGAAAGCAAGATTTTACGGATAGAATTAATAAAATATTATAAGAAATTATACAAAATTTTGCTCTAATTTACAACTTAAACAAAAAGAAAAAGACAACAATAACAGATAATATATAGAAAGCCACAATAACACTGATATATAATACCGCATTAAAAAAATTTGCAGATGGGGAAAAAAAGTTATAAACCTGTGATGAAGAGAACTCTATCTTTCTTAGCAATGATATGGGTGTGACAAAATTCATTTTGTAAACTAAAATAGAATTTTTAAAATATAAATAGACCAGTTTAAAAAATTTATCAATTAACGAGAGGTCGTCTTCTTCTTCTTCACCACGTAGTCATAACCAATCTCTTCCTCTAAAATCCACAAAAATCTGACAAAAAGATAACAAAAGCATCACCATAGGAAGGGCAAAGAGGGAAAGATCCTAAACATAAGAAAACGATGATTATTTGAATTACAGCTAAGGAAATAAACAAAAAAACCAAAAAGAAGAGACCAATTTTTGGCCAGAGAATGGCCAATGGCCAAAAATTGGTCTGAAGCTAAAGTCTTGAAGCCGGGGAAACAGTAGGTTGCAGAATAATCGAGAGAAAAGGGAGAAGGTTATTTTAAGCTATTTTCTATTCTACAGCTGACTACGTAATATGTTGTGTAATGCTTAGGGAAGATTTTTGGTAGTGCATTATTTTCCTTTAGAAAAATCACGTTTATATTTAATAAGTAATTAATTATGAATTGGCACTTTCACCGGCTGTAAATTAAAATATATTTTATTTAATTATTTATAATTTTTATATAAATTAAATAAATATAATGAATTTAAAATTATAAAAAGATAAATAAAAAAGAGTTAATTCATTTTTAATGTAGAAGATATGTAAAAAATAAATTTTAAATATGAAAAATTATTTTGAATATTTTTTTTAATGATAGAAATTTAAATTATGTGAAATTGGGATCATATGTAGTGCAAAAAAAGGATATCGAATTTTTTTTTTTTTACAAATATAAAATTGTGAGGATGAAGGGATCGATGCATAATTTTTTTTTAACTAGATCGATTTATAATTACGAATCATCATGAATGATAGAATTAAATAAATTTATTGGTGGAATAAAAGAATAGTATTTCAAGTGGAATAGAGCTAGATTGCTTTATATGGAATATAAAAGAGGGATTTTAAGTGAAAAAGACAAAAGAATATCATTGTTAAAGTAAATAATTTTTTTTTAAATTAAACAATTTATTAGTTATGACATAAGGCTGAAAAGGAGAATACTACATAATGAAGAAAGGGGTTTAGATGTTTAAAAGGAGTCTATCTTAAAATAATGGGATATTTTATATTTTTTATAGAGAAGTATAGTGAATTTTAATAATTTACTTATAAATATTTAAAAATTAATATTAAATTATAAAAAATGACACTTATTAAATTTTAAATTTAATAATTTTAAAATTTAATATTTAATATATATATATATTACTGAAAGATTTTTATCATTTTTATGGTTATATTTGTATCAAATTAATTAAATAAAGTTTAATAAATTTTAAATTTTAATAGAATATATTTACTATATTAAAAATTAGTGAAGTAAAAATTTAATGGTCATCTTTCTTTAAGAGCATTATAATATGTAAATTTTAAATTTTATTATTTTTAAGTTATAAAATTAATTTTTATTTAATTTAAAAAAATTATCTTTCATTATCTATTTAAATCGTATGAATTTTCTATCAACAAAATATTTACCATCTTAAATATAAGATATTAAATTATGTATGATACTTGCCCCTGAAATCTAATTTAGTGGCTAGACTGTTAAAAAGTAAGACTGTAGATCTTCAGTTCGAGACTCGTGCCCCCTCCCTATCTACTTTGGTAAAAACAAAATTATGTATGATACAAATACGACGAAACAATTTATTATTTAAAAGTATAGGGTATAAGAGACAAACATAAGGAATCATCATCATGTGCGGCATACTCAATTTAAAAGGACAAATGATTTTAATTTTCTAGTCAATTGGCCAAAACACTACATAAAAACAACAATAATAACAAAAAGACAAAAATTAATAGACTGAATTTTCAATCAGTTGATAATTAATTAGTTAAATAATAAAAGTTTATAATATTATAAATTTACTAATATAATTTTTAACGGTCATAAAGTTAATCAATTAGTGTGCTTCCATACACTTCTTCTCTCTTCTAGTGCTCCATCGTCTCCATCCTACTCAAGGCCAATTTAAGCCAAAAATTGGTCTTTTTTTTTTCTTTTTTTGCAGTTTTCTTCATTAAATAACTAATAGCCTCTATAAATATGGGGTTAAATTCTCCTTTTGATCATCATTTGTGATGCTTTTGCTCTCTTCTTGTAAAAGTTTTATGGATATACAAAAAAAAATTGTGTTTTGATGGCTACATCAATGAAGGAGAAGAAGATTTAAAGATCCTTATAGAAATTTTTGATTTGGTTTACCCAAAATTTAAGATTTTTCGTTTTTATTGTCAAATGAGTTTAGTCACATCCATTAATTCACCGAATATGATGGAATATTTTTCTGATTTACCAACCGGAAATCAAATTTTTCCATTTCAGATTTTGACAATCTCTTTTGCCAAATTCTCTACTCTCTATATACATCACCAATTTATTGGTGTTACTATGGCTTGTTTTATTTTAATTTCTGAAGTTATTTTCTTTTTTTTTTTGATGATATATTTTTTCAGAGTAAGATTTTTTAATATAATTTGTATTGATATTTGGATGTATTACAGAAATCTTACTATGTTCCTTGTATTACTCAATATTATGTAATGATATATAATTTCTTATTGACCAAAAAAAATCTCTTCCAAGCAATCTGTTATCCAATTTTCAATTCAAGCAACAAAAGCTCCTCCTCTTTTAGTTTTTCTCCAATCTATATTAACACCCTAATTTTCTTTTTCAAACTTAAGGGAAGAAAGCAAAACTTAACCTCTTAACTTATTAATGCCTTATAAAAATTATATTATTTGACTATTTAATTTGGAGCAATGATATAATGAATTTAAATATGATTTTATAAATTTTTGAAAAGTTATATTTTAAAGGTTTGTTTGGTTTACCTATTTATAGCAGCTGATAGTTGATAACTGTTAGCTGGTAAATATGATCTGTTTGGTAAAATTTTGTGAGTTGTTATTGTTTGTATGTCAAATAATTATTAAAAGTATAATTTATTTATAAATATAATTTTATATACTTCTTATAATATTTTTTTAGTTATGCAAGTTATTTAAAAAATATATATAGTAATAAATAATAATTTATTGTCTTTAATTTATATATTATTAAAAAATTAACAGAAATGATTTTAAAATATAAATATTATTGTATAATTTTTTTTAAAAAATAGTTATAGTATAAATATTAACTATTTAATTATTAATTATAACTTACAATAATATTTATTTAATAATGAACTATAAAAATTAATTGCATACATTTAATTTAAATAAAGCTATTTGTTATTAGTTATTTTAAATAAGAGTAAAATAGTTTAAATAAAAAAAATAAAAAAAGCTATAAGTTAATGAAAAATTCAAAATAGAATTTATCAAATCAGTAGTTGTTTTGAATAAAATTAATTATTTGAAGTTTTACCAAACATTTAAATTGTAGTTGATTGAAAAAAACTCTATCGTCTACATCAAATAGCTAAACCAAATGCCCTCTAAATTTTGTTTTGATTAAATCTTGCGAGATTAATTTTTAAAATTTTCATAATTAGTATATGTTTGATAATTTTAATATTTCAATATATTATTTTTTTTATTGTATATTCTTTCGTCCAATATAAAAATTATATTTTTATTTTGCTATTTTATATTTATTAAAATAGTATAATATTTTTTTCCACGATGAATAAAAAAAAAATTTGTTGGTATACATCTTTGCTTGAAAAATCAAAGTATAGTTGCTACTTTTGAGGAAGTTCAAATTTGAGGTTCAAGTTTTTTGTGACGTAATAGTTATAAAATTAAAGAAGTGGTTGCTATTTGTAAGTCAAAGCGTAGTTAAGTGATAACTATTTTTTTTTATAGAATATTTTAAGATGTAAAATTTAAATTCTGATATTATCAATTTAGAAGAAGAGAATAATTATTTATTATACTATTCATCAATATTTAAATTTATAATCTTTCTTATTAAAAAAAGAAGTGGCTGCTATTTAGTATTTTAGGTGCCCAAAATTAAAGACAGAAAAATTTGCCAATCCGAGTGTGGATATAATGATGGCGGCTACAGTAAGAAAAAAAATTAGCAAGAAGTTGATTTCTGCCTCTGGTCAAGAATTAGACATTTTCATCAACTATAATAATTATTAGTATTATTCAACAACCCACAACTACAAATTGACCACAATTTTGATTAATCAATTGAAGTTTTTAGAATTTGACCTTAAAATTTGTGGAGGCTAGACTAGCCAAAATCTAAGGTACACAATTGGTACAAATAATATAAATAAAATCCTACATTGTTATAGTTGAATACGATTCATTATTTGATGTTGAAAGATACCCTTTAATTCTAATAGAGTTGAATGAATTCTATAAGGAAATAATTATTTTTAAGCGTCACTAAGCATAAGAGTATTGGATAAATTAATATTATTTATATGCCAAATAATTACAATGGATAATCAATTTTTTTTCTATAATTATAAGGGTAATAAAGAATTATCCCCTGGAAAATTCCAAATAAATAAAGGGAATAAATTTACAATTCAATTTAGAAAAACTTTGCAAGAACTGAAGTCAGGATTTCCTGCCAATTTTAAAGATTTTTCTTTCAAGATCATTGCTCAGAACTTGAAGATTTTACAAAAGTAGCTGGTATTAATTATAAGCATTGATCAGGGGTTCCAATATGCCATTTTGTGATCCCTCTTTAATCAATGATTACAATTTTTATTTTTAGAATCCTTATCTGTGTCTGTATATATATATATTTTTGACCAGTATGTCTGTATATTTAGTTCTGCACATTCTTGCAAAATATACAATGGGGTAGGGGTAGGAGTCTCATCTTTGTTCTGAAAACATTTTGCCCTTCAAACCTTTCCTACCAATTCATATTTTCTAGTTATATCCATCGTGAGAGATCATATTCATTGGCCAAGAGACTATCCCTTAGATTTCAGAATGTATATGTTCCCTCATGCCAAATTTATACTCCCTGGTAGACTGACATTTACATGGACTACATATTGTTCATGCTCTTATGTTTCTTTGTATAATTTGTGAGGAGTTTCACCATTCTGTGGTGGTCAGAAATCCAAGTCGTAACCTATTTAATGTCATAAAAGAAGTTTTACTGTTTGGGTGCTCAATCTTCGACTTCATGGTCTTGGTCTTTGCCTTGCTAAGATGGGTACTCTGCTATGAATGTAGAGGCGAAGCGCAATTCTTGCATTTTTTCCTTTTTCAACTTGGTCTCTCCATTGTTCCACTGGTCCATTGCTTTGTCTAATATAGTGAGATTGTACATGTGGTTACTGGTTGCTCTACTAACATTGGCATTAGTGATGCTTTAAGGCAGAATTTGAGTTTATCACTGTAAACATATTGCTTTACATATGCAATCCAAGTCATTGGAAACAGTCATATTATCAACTTCTTTTGCAGTATATATACATAACTTGAAAGAAATCGTCTCACTCTAATGACTATATGAACAACCCAATGCAACACAAAAATCGGAAATGATTTTTGTAGCGGCACTATATGAAGTGGACCATAAAATTACTAAAAAAATAAAATTATAAATTATATTGCCTCTGCTCATAGGAGTAATATAAAAAAATCTTATTATTTAGCAGCCTGCTACATCACGGGCCGCTATGTATATCATTACTCCATAAAAATACTAATTATGGAGATTTTCTTTGATAATTTCATAAATTGAACTCATAATAGGAAGATTAATTAGTACCGTATAAAAGTGTAAATTTTTTTTAAAAGGACCAAAGTGAAATATAAAAAAAAAAGAAAAAAAAAAGAAGAAGGATGCCAACCCCCATTGATGAAGGTGGTAGAAGTTTATAGAACTAAAACAATTATTAGAAAATTTACAACAGATGGACTACCACATAATTAAAATTTCAAGAAAGCACCAGAACTTTTTTTTTTTTCTTGTCCTTTAACCTTTACTTCGCTTCTCAGAACTCAGAAGAGAAATCTAGGAGTGTCTTCCCTTGCTATATATATAGGACCGCAAGACTCACGTTGGTGCATCACAGAATTGATCAGCATCTTTAAAAAAAAAAAAAATCTTCAACAAAACTCTTGTATATTTTTACTCTTTTCACAAATTCAAGAAAATGTCTCTAATTCCGAGCATTTTTGGCAGCAGCAGAACCAATGCATTTGATCCATTCTCTCTTGATCTCTGGGATCCTTTTGATGGCTCCTTCAACTCTGCTAACTTATTTGCATCGGCCCGAGAAACTTCAACTTCAGTTAATGCAAGAATTGACTGGAAAGAAACCCCAGAAGCTCACATTTTCAAAGCTGATGTACTCAAGAAAGAGGAAGTGAAAGTTGAAGTTGAAGAAGGCAGGATTCTTCAGATAAGTGGGGAAAGAAACAAAGAGCAGGAGGAGAAGAACGATAAATGGCACCGCGTGGAGAGGAGCAGTGGCAAGTTCTTGAGGAGGTTCAGGTTGTCTGAGAATGCTAAGATGGATCAGGTTAAAGCTAGCATGGAGAATGGCGTTCTCACTGTCTCTGTTCCGAAGGAGGAAGAGAAGAAGCCTGAAGTTAAGTCTGTTCAGATTTCTGGCTGAGAACATTTTGTTTTTGCTTTCAGAAATCGATCTTATTTTAAGTATGCGTGTGTAAAATGCTAAAAACAAGAAAGCAAAATTCTGAAGCTTTGTAATGACTACTATTGTTCAGAAGAATTAATAAAAAAAGTGTGTTTTTCTCATAGTGTTGTGTTTTTTTTCTTGCAATTCTTGTTACTTATAGACTCTGCTGCAATCATTTCAGGGTTCAAGATTCATAAATTTTCTCATCTATGCTGGATTACAAATTTAGTTAATCTAATAAGAACATTTCATCTGATTAAAACCATTGTTCAATATAAACAACACTAATATATATAAGAAGTTTAGTGTTTGTAACTCTCCTGTTTACACCAGCTCAAAATGGTCTAAGACTTACATCTATGACCATTTGAAGCAAGTCCAGCCACGTTTGGAAAAAGCTCACTTGTCATTTAAAAGTTGTGCTATGGCAATAAAGTTGCTGAAGGGGCTATTTCTGACAGTTGCCATCACGACCTTGATTTTAGGTTGTAAGTAGGAATTTACCTTAGCAAAATAGGAAGGTTTGATTTTAATTTGTTTTCTTTAGTTGTATTATGAAGGTTTTTAATTGATTTACTTTCCATTTCTAGTCGGACTCCAAGGCTTATAAAAGCCAAAGCCTTATCATTTATAAGCTCCCTACACATTTTTACACAGCTCAATATAATTATCAGTTCATTTTCTTTTAAAGATCCGGTGTCTATTATCAACTGATCCCAATGATCAAGGTTTCTCGGTGAGACCAATCTCTTACTTTATTCATTTCAAGTGGATTAGAAGAGACTTGAACTTGTTTTTGTCCCTGTCATCACTCTGAACTAGTGACAAAATTCATCATTTTTTATCCTATTTTCTGTAATTTTTATAAAGAGGCTCATACAAACTCATATTTAAACTTTCAAAAGGTGTTTGGGCAATTCCTAAGGCCGAACATCAACATATTCAGGCATGGAGTTTCAGGTTTCTCAAATCTTGTTAATGAATTGAAATGGACTCCACTCCATTCATATTGAAATTGCCAATTTGCCATAAAAAAATAGAGAAAATATTGTAATGTATGTATATAAGCTGATCTGGAAGAGTATAATATAAATTTTTGTATTTTTTTTTCCAATAATAATGTGCCAAGTTGCTATCTGGTGCGTGAAAAAATTCTTTAACATGCCAGTTTTATTTTATCATATTATATATTTTTTTAATAGATAGATTATATAATCTAAGATTGAGTGAATTGCACAACACGGGAATGTCAATTTACTATTAAAATTGAATTAACCTAAAAATCAAACTGAATTAAAATTTTGGTTAAATCAAATTGGGTTGAAGTAAATTTTAATTTGATAAATTAAAATATACTCAACTTAGTTCGATTTCAATAAAAAATTCAATTTAATCAAATCAAACAATTAATTTTTATTTAAAAAGAAATAGTTTAATAAACAAATTATAAAATACAATACAAATATATGTTAATTTGGAGTAATTTGTAAATAAATAATAGAAATGAACAACAAATTTATTCAGTAATATTATTAATGTAATTTAGTTTAAATAATATAAAAGGAAAAAATAAAATTTGTAAATGTTAAAATTATCAAATGATTAATTAAAACAAACTGAATTAAGATTTTTTAAAAAAATTCAATTCCCTTCCATTAGACTATGTTGCACGGAAACGGAAACGAAAAATGGGCAAATGTGGAAATGGATATGGCAAAATAATATTTATGGAAATGTGGAGGAAATTTATAAATATTAAAAATATAAGGGTATATAAATAAATATTAAAAATATATGAATATATATAAATATAAATTTTATATATAAATCTTGAAAAATTTTATTCTATTAATTAATAGTCTAATTATAAAAATTATTTTGTTTAGCTAAAAAAATATAAAATTATTTTTTTTAATTTGTCTCCTTTCTTATTTAGGGAAATACTAAATAAATATATTTTTCAAATTAGAAACATGTTTGCAAGTAGAAAACATGTTTTCTAATTTTTCATATTTGCAGAAATAGTCTCGAAATGTTTTTAAGAGTTTTTTAAAATTTCCAATACAGAAACGTTTCGAAAACACATAAACGTCTAATGGGAGAGGTTTCCGCATCATAGCCATTAGACCTTCTAGTTTCAAAAAGTTCAATAATGTAATTAATATTAATTCAATTCGCTTTTAACTGAAATTAGTGATGTTCATTTTTATTTCTTATTTTTTTTAAAAACTGATGAAGCTTCATTAAATGAAAGAGGTGTAAAAAAAAAAGAAAAGAGATTGATTAGTTTGAAGGCCATAGCCTACATACATTCTAGCTCTTCAATACCTAAAAGAACACTCACTCAAAATAAGTTGAGAGCATGTCAACATTCTTACAAACTCGACACTAGAAATTTGCAAATTTGGAGTGATAAAAGCACAGAAATTTAGCATCAATATTAACTCCGTAGAAGGAAATGGACTGGTCAAATGATTGAATTCCGGATATGCCGCACCAATACATCAGTAATTTTTGCAAATTGATGGCTATCATACTCACCTCAATATAGTTGGAAGTCTTGTAAAGAATTACTTAGATATTGAGCAGATCGAGTTAAAATTCTTCAATATGAATGCACTCTACTGCAAGCTTAAAAAATTCTATAAAAATATACGATGGGGTAGGAGTCTCATCTTTGTTCTGAAAACATTTTGCCCTTCAAATCTTTCATGCCAATTCATATTTTCTAGTTATCCATCGTGAGAGATCATTGGCCAAGAGACTATCCCTTAGATTTCAGCCTGTATATATATGTTCCCTCATGCCAAATTTATACTCTTTGATAAACAGAGTTTTACGTGGACTAATTGTTCATGCTCTTATGTTTCTTTGTATAACTTGAGGAGTTTCACCATTGTGCGGTGGTCAGAAATCCAAGTCATAGCCTATTTAATGTCATAAAAGAAGTTTTACTATTTGAATATTCAATCTTCGACTTCATGGTCTTGGTCTTTGCCATGCTAAAGAGGGGAACTCTGCTATGAATGTAGAGGCGAAGCGCAATTCTTGCATTTTTTTTTTTTCAACTTGGTCTCTCCATCATTCCACTGGTCCATTGCTTTGTCCAATATAGTGAGATTGTACATGTGGTTGCTGGTTGCTCTACAAACATTGGTATTAGAGATGCATTAAGGCAGAATTTGAGTTTATCATATCGTAAGCATATTGCCTTACATATGCAATCCAAGTCATTGGACACAGTCATAATATCAATTTCTTTTGCAGTCTATATACATAGCTTGAATGAAAGTCGTCTCACACTAAGGACTATGTGAACAACCTACATGCAACCTAAAAATACTAATTATGGAGATGTTCTTTGATAATTTTTTAAATTA
>CATIWM010071255.1:0-10787 GCA_949671775.1 Mallotus repandus
TCTAACGTGATTATCTGAGCCTATGATGACTCTAAGAAGCCAGTCATAGGGACTTTCAAGGCAGTAGTTACTGCATGAGATATCAAATCAGTAGCAGAGTTCATTGTCCTAGACATCCCTCCAACCTTCGCCCTACTACTAGGGAGGCCCTGGTTCCATCCATTAGGAGGCATACCTTCTACCGTACACCAGAAGATCAAATTCTCACTCAAAGACAAAGTTGTCACCATTCCGACTGAAACCAACAACATCATCGCTTGCTTGAACACAGTGCTGCCAAGCTTCCATCTCTATAATCAACGAAGATTGGGTCAACCCAAAGGTTGCTACAATGATGAAAAAGATGCAATACCTGCCTAAAACTAGATTGGGTGGAAGGTACACTGGGATCACAGAATTTTATAATTTATGAGGACAAACCAGCAGATATGGCTTGGGGTACGATCCTAAGAAGGACACTAGAAATAGGAAGTCCACCTCTTTTATTCCGGAAGGCTCAAATGAGGTCTACCAGGGACAGACAGAGTAATGGGAAAAGGAAGGGGTTAAGAAACCTAGCTTTGACATCTTCAAAGATGTGATTGACTCTGCTAAGGGAAAACGCCCGCCATAAGGTATCACTGAGACTGATATTGATAAGCTAATAAAGAATCTGAGACTAGAATTTGAGACTGAGACCCTCAACTGTTAGGAAATTGTTGCCATCCTCGAATCAAGCATTGATAACATTCTATTTGAAGATATAGGAGATGATCTCTATACTTTTCCTTTATTTGAAACTAATGATGTAATGAACTCTAAAGTTAATGCAATGAAATCAAATTTTGCTTACTTGTTCGATGTCTTTTTTAATGGTAGTCTGCATTGCATTTATCAAAACACTTGCATATTTGACATTCATTCCATATGCACTAAACCATTTAACATTGGCATAGAAAATGAACCACGCATTTTGCACATTTTGAAAGATACCCTTGAAGAACGGAGAGAAATTAAAAAAATATTAATAAAATATTCAAAAGTATTTGCTTGGACATACAAAGACATGCTTGACATTGACATAGACATCGCTAAACACTACATTCCCACCAAAGAAGGGTGTAAACCAGTAAAGTAGAAGCTGAGAAGACTCTGACTAGAATGGGCCCAATTGGTAAAAGAAGACATCAAAAAGCAGATCAAGGCTAAGTTCCTAGAGGTGGTAGACTATCCAGAATGGTTAGCAAACATTGTGCTAGTGCCAAAGAAAGATGAAAAGGTCAGAATTTATGTCAACTACAGAGATCTAAACAAAGTGTGCCTAAAGGATGACTTCCCTTTGCCTCATATAGATGTGTTGATGGATAATGCTACCTCCTATGCAATGTATTCTTTCATGGATGGATCTTTTGGATACAAACAAATTTTAATGGCCATTATTGATAAAGCAAAGACATCCTTCATTATAGAATGGAGTACTTACTGTTATAGGGTAATGCCTTTCAGCCTGAAAAATACAGGTGCAACCTACCAGAGAATGGCAACAGCCATGTTCCATGACATGATACACAAGGAAATCGAGGTGTACATAGATGACATGATGGTTAAGTCAAAATCCAGAGAAGGGCACCCGGCTGTTCTCAAGAAATTTCTCAGAAGGGTTAAAAAGTATAGCCTCAAGCTTAATCCTAAGAAGTGCGTATTCGGGGTAACTTCAGGCAAGATGCTAGGGTATATCATCAGAATGGAATTGAAGTGGATCCAAATAAAGAAAAAGTAATCAGAAAAATGCCAGTGCCAAAAATAAATAAAGAAATCAGAGGGTTTCTAGGGAAGCTACAGTTCATAAGCAGGTTCATTGCCAAATTAACAGCAGTTTGCGAGCCCATCTTCAAGCTACTCAGAAAAGATCAGCTAGTCATATGGAACGAACAGTGTCAGCTAGTATTCGATAAGATCATAAACTACCTAGGCAATCCACCAGTTCTAAAACCACCTTTAGTCCGGGTTGCCATTAGCCTTGTACCTAGCCATTGAAGGGAATACAATTGGTGCAATGCTAGCCTAAAAGGGAAAAGGGAAAGCATAACCTGCAATCTATTACCTGAGCAAGAAAATGATTCCTTATGAGGAAAAATACAATTATGTTGAACAGATATACCTAGTAATGGTATGGGTAATGAAGAAGCTCAGACACTACTTTCAATCATACAAAATTCAAGCTATGTCCAAAATAGATCCTACGAAGCATATCTACGAAGCTCTATCCCTAGTGGGAAAACTCGCCAAGTGGCTTGTTCTACTTATAGAATTTGATGTGCAATATCTGACTAAGAAGACAGTGAAAGGGAGAGCAGTCACAGAATTCTTAGCCCTCAACTCGATTCCAGATTCAGAAGAAATTTCACTAAACTTCCCAGATGACCTCGGCATGACCATCGAGGTGCAGGGATGGCGATTGTACTTCGACAGAGCAGTCAACCAATTCGGAGTAGGAGTCAAAATCATACTCCTAACACCAAAAGGCGAAGTGGTGCCAATCACTAAGAACCTAGCATTCAGAGTTACGAATAATGAAGTATAATATGAGGAGTGCGCACTTGGCATGGAAGCTTTGATAGCTCTGGCAATGACAAAAGTTGAATTATTTAAGGATTCCATGTTGGTAATCAATCAGATAACAGAACATTGGGAACTGAAAGAACAACACTCGAGGCCATATCTAACCCACCTGCAACAGCTCACCTAATCTTTCCAAAAATGCAAATTCATCCATCTCCCTAGAAACTAAAACCAAATGGTAGACGTACTCGCTTTCCTAGCGTCAATATGGGAAGGACCAGCCAAAATGCCCATGAAACCTTTAATCCTACTCAAATTAGAGCAACCTCGCCACAAATGTCTCAAAATAGCAGAAGTAAAAGCAAACAACAAACCCTAGTTCTACGATATACAACAATACCTTATAAAGGGAATTTACCCTGAGAAGGCAATCGAAAAAGATAAGGCAGTTATCCAACAACTGGCATCGAAGTTCACATCATACTAGGGTGTATTATACCACTAAAATGTCTGGATGAGACAGATGTTGCTAGATCAATGGAAGAAGTATATGAGGGTGTTTGTGGTTTGCACATGAGTGGCGCCATTCTAGCTAAGAAGTTAATGAGACAAGGGTTCTTTTGGATGATGATGATGGAAGACTATATTAGATTCGTAAGGAGGTGCCACAAGTGCCAAATTCACGAGGACATCAACCATCTTCCCCCAACAAAGATGCACTCTATCTCTTCTTTATGGCCCTTCTCAGCATGGGGGTTAGACATAATTAGAGAAATTCACCCAACGGCCTTGAATGGGCACAAATTGATCCTAGAAGCAATTGACTACTTCACAAAATGGGTCGAAGCAGAATTATACGCAAAACTGAGGGCAAAAAGAGTGGCAAAGTTCATCAAAAAAACCTATTTTGCCGATATGGGATTACCCATCACATAGTCTCAAATAGCGGTGTTCAATTCCAAGGGAAAGTAAGGGAATTACTGAGGATTTATAGGGTGGAGCATCACAAATCCTTACCTTACCAACCGCAAGCAAACGGAGCAGTCGAAGCTGTAAACAAAAACATTAAAAAGATCTTGTCAAAGATGACTCAGGCCTATCGTGATTGGGCAGATAGACTACCATATGCATTATAGGGATATAGAACAACAGTCAGAACTTCAATAGGAGCCACTCCTTTCTCACTAGTATATGGATCCGAAGCAGTACTCTCAGTGGAAATGGAAATCAAATCGCTATAAATAACAATTGAATGTAAATTGCTTGAAGCACAATGGGCTCAACAAAGGCATGACAAGCTCACTACTCAGGACAGTCAGAGACACAAAGCATTGTATCATACTCAGCTATATAAAGCTCGACTAGCTAGAGCCTTCAATAAGAAAGTCGAACACAAGAGTGTGAAAGCAGGAGACTGGGTGCTAAAGCAAGCCAAACAGAATGTCTCAGACCCTAGAGGGAAGTTCATGCCAAACTGGGAAGGCCTATATCTGGTCAAAACTGTTCTATCAAGAGGAGCCATCAAGCTGATGGATTCTGAAGGACATGAGTTCTCTGAGCCTACCAATATAGACCGTTTGAAGAAGTACTATGTCTAAAGTAAATATATAAAAAAAAAAGACGACCCCACTGAGTTGAAAACTGAAATAAGGTAGCTCAGGAAAAAATTAGGGGATTCAAGAGAAAATACTTAGTTAGAAAACCTGAAGAGGCTGACTAAGAACAGGGGTACCGTCAATTTGAAATATGCATAAATGCAGCTGTGCTTTTCTTAAATGTATTCAGTAAATATGTGAATACTTGTAAAATCATGTAAGTACATTTGAGGAAATGCAATACATCATTATCATCTAAATCTATCGAGCATACTAAGTACAGTTTGAACATTTTCATTATGTGGTTAGCAGTTCTTACCTGTTTCATCATTTGTTCTCTATATTGCCAGTAGCTATCGTCAAACCTCAAAAAAAAAGAGAGAGCCCAGCTAGGTATGAAGAGCTCTGAAAAGAGACGCCCTAGGCAAAAGAAGAATGCCAAGATAGGCGTGAAGAGCCCTGAAAAGAGATGCCCTATACAAAAGAGGGAAAATAAAATAAAGAGGTAGACAAAGCGGAATAATCAGACAGAATGATCACAGTTACAAATGTCACAATCACGAATGCACAAGTCAGTCAATCCAGGATACAACAATAACAACCATCAGTATAGAATACAACATACGGGATAGATGCCTAAATACAACACCCTAAGTCCATAACCTCAAAAAAATAATACAACACTAGACAACCACAGCCGAAAGCCTATACCTAGGCTTCTAAAAAATACATCGGCTATGAGTGCCATCAAAAGCAAGAGCTGAATCCACTCACGCATCCTCATCATCTGAGCTGGCCCCTGTATCCTCTGTACCCATTCGGAAGGCCACCAGCTGCATGTGAACCTGATCGATCTGCTCATGATAAGATGCTCGCTCACTCTCCCATTCACGACTAGCGTTATTATGCTCATTCTGCATTAGACAAACATCATAAATCACATTTCATGCATTCATAAAAACACATGCATAAAATAGGTACAAATCAATAAAAGAAGAAAGCAGTACACTCTGTGCGCAAGTAAACTCCAAAAAATACTCTTGTGCATTGATCGTAGCAGTATACCAAGATTGAGCAGTAGAAATAGGCAGCTGCAAAGAAAAAGAAATTAGATAATGAACAAAAGTAAAAAGGAAGAAACTCATGAAGTTAAGAAACTAACAATGGTGTACCCACTCTAGGCAAAAGGAAATGAGCTCCCGCTCCTATAATTATCAACCCATACAAAATTGAAGGTGCCACACTCACAAAATCACCAGGAATGGCACTGCTAGGTCCTATACCACTGACATGTGCCATCCCATCGGTCCCAAGACCACTCTCTTCATCAAAATAAGAGGAAACTTATTTCCTTTGACGTCGTCCATAATTCTACAAATAAAACTCTTATAACTCATGTAATTTACCATTTAATGCTAATAAAGTTTGTTACATGCTTGCATGAAAACAAGAAAAACATAGCTCAGAAGCCTACCAGGTAAGAGGAAGCTACTCTGGAAGAGAAACGACCTTAGGATGACTGCGAAGTCCCAACTTTAGAGCCTGAAGGCTACAAAGGATCCGACTGAGGAGGTGGAGGAGGAAAAAACTCACTAGCCACGACATCAATCAACTGTGGTACTAGAGACATTATATAAGAGAAATAAGCTCCCTCCAAGAAAGCCTCAAAGGGATACTCTCTCTCATCTCTGTCAAGCTACTCTCTAAAGAGCTCTCGATCCCAAAATATATCCCCAGAGGGAGCAATAGGAACTCTCCTCATAAATGGTCCATCCCACCAGTAATACACCCGCTCACCCAGATACCACACCTTATCAACAACACCCTCCTCTATGTCTGGCGCCAAGCCACTCCCATCTTGATCGACTAGTCCTGTTGCTCCATCCACCAGCATGAACAAATCTACCCGAGAGACTCATAAGCAGAAAAAATTGCCAAAGAATAGACAAAGTAAAGACAAAATGCACTATGCCTGACTAGAGGCCAATCTACTCAAAAGAACCCTCACCTTTGTTGGACTCTCAATCAAACCAGAAGTCCTCCTAATCCATCATGTAAGACGGGGAAAGCCACTCTCAGGCAAATGCTCAATAGTGGGATGAGGAAATAGCCCAAACCTATCAAAAAGAAAAGATTAAGAACAATCAAAGATGAAACAATCCAAAAGCAAAAGACAACACTCACATCTAGCATGAACAAGCAGTTATAAATGCATGAGCATCCTCTACAAGCTGCATCTAAACCAAAATACATGTGCGTAAAAGTAGTTATTCCCCAACTGTCCTTCGACAGATCCCTCAAGTTCCTCTGCCATCTATTCCTTGCGACGGCAGAACTACACGCCTCATTACTAAAAGGGACAGGCTCCCAGGAAAAACTTAGCCTTGTAATGGCTGCAAAATCAAGCGAAGTGATAGTCATCTCCTCGAAAGGCAAATGAAAAGTGTGAGTAGTATCCATCCACCACTCAACAAGAGCACACATCGTAGCCTGACTTAATGCATAAGAGCCATAAGTAAGGGTAGAAATAATACCATCAAAGCCCTTTCTCGCAACCATCTACTTCATACATGGAGGAAGACCCTGATAAAATGAGCTAACCTTATTGAAGCTACCAGGCAACTGAATGACAGGTATAGAGGATTGCAACCAACAGGTAAAATAGTTATAACATTTCATCAAATACTAAAACATCTCTTTTTACATCTTTGCAGGAAAATCACAACTAGAGCTACAACCACTACAGCAAGAGCTAAAACATAGCAAGAGCTATATCACAATAAGAGCTACGTTACAACAAGAGCTAAAATCAATTCTAGAGCTATAGTCATTACAACGAGAGCTACCTCACAGCAAGAGCTAAATCACAGCTAGAGCTAAACTTCAGCAAGTGCTACAATCGTACAACCAAAGCTAAAATCACAATAAGGGCTACCTCACGGTAAGAACTATGTTACAACAAGAGTTAAAATCATAGCTAGAGCTATGATCATTACAGCGAGAGCTACCTCACAGCAAGAGCTAAACAACAGCTAGAACTATAAACATCATAACAAAAGCTACACTACAGCCAGAACTACATCACAACTAGAGCTACGTCACAACTAGAGCTACGTCATAACTAAAGCTACATCACAACTAGAGCTACATCACAGCTAGAGCTACACCACAGCTAGAGCTACACTATAGCAAGAGCTACATCACAGCTAGAGCTATACCACAACTAGAGCCATACCATAGCTAGAGCTACACCACAGTAAGAGCTACATCACAGCTAGAGCTACACCACAGCTAGAGCTACACCACAGGTAAAGCTACACCACAGCTAAAGCTACATCATAATAAGGGCTACATCATAATAAGAACTACATCAAGAGCTACATCACAACAAGAGCTAAAATCACAGTAAGAGCTACATCATAGCTAGAGCTAAACTGCAGCTAGTGCTATAAAAATCACAGCAAGAGCTACAAACTATAGCTAGAGCTAGACTATAGCAAGAGCTAAAATACATGTCAACAAATGTTGAAATCCAAATAGCAAGAGCTAAAATTAAAAGCAACATGTACAGTAAGTATTAAGACAAACAACTAGAGCTGTAACAAGTAAAGCTAGCTACAGCAAGAGCTAAGTACGCAAACTAACTGGTCAATGATGAATAGTCCAAGCATGAGTCTCCAGGCTATAGACAATGGGAACTGGATCGCCCTGAGAAAGTCGAGGTGAACAAAAAGAAGCTCTGCCACTGGTCTTAACAACCTCTGTAGCTCCAACAGTAAAGGTCCCTGCACCAGTCTGCCCAAGAATTGCCTCATCCTCTAAAATGAACTCGTCAAAAGAAAAAAAAGCGGTATTCACATCGCCAAAGTCGTTGACATCCTTGGGAATAGGAGGAAAGTCCATAATTTTTGCACTCCGCAAAGCAACAGAGCAACAACAGAAGAAAATAGTCCAAAAAACTCAAAAGAGAGCTCGAAAAAGGTCAAAAATCGGTAAAAGTCACCCCAAACTCAAAAATGAGTTCATTTTATAGGCATCGGACACACCTCGGAGTGCGTGATAACGCTCCCCAAATGCGTGATCACGCATACTTCCGAGCCTCATGCGCTCTGAGGTTCATATACGCACATACCAAGACCCCCGTACACACATTCCTAAGGTCCCGAACTTGCATTTTACCGAAAGAACGCAAGAAAAACACGCATGAATCACACAAACACGAGCATTGTATGTTTTAGGACACTTCACTTGACATCACAGTCTCAAAAATTCATTCATAAAAAGAAAATGAAGCACAGATAATGCAAGCATGTCGCATCTACAATTAACACGTCATGAAATCATGCTCGAAACATGACAAATGATGACATCATCACTGCTTAATAGTGTTTGTATTCACTTAGAAGCTCAGAAGCATTTCATTTGCTTAGTAGCATTTCATCTACTTAGGAGCATATTTCATCTACATAGAAGCATTTCATCTGCTTAGGAGCATATTTCATTCGCTTAGAAGCATCTCATATGCTTAGGAGCATATTTCATCTACTTAGAAGCATTTCATTCGCTTAGTAGCATTTTATTCGCTTAGTAGCATTTCATTCACTTAGAAGCATCTCACCTACTTAGGAGCATATTTCATCTGCTTAGAAGCATTTTCTCTACTTAGAAGCATTTCATTGCTCATGAGCATTTTCTCTGCTTAAGAAGCATCATTCCAACTGCTTAGAAGCACTCCATCTACTTAGAAGCATTTCATTGCCTAGAAGCATTTTAGAAGCACCATTCCATCTGCTTAGTAGCATTTGAGGTTATAAAAGCATCATCTTGCCTCACCAAAGAGAATTGCAAGATGCACAAACAATTGATGGCTTCGCCAATCAAATGAAACAACATTAACAATGGTAAGCCTGACCAAACGACACACCATCAGGTAAGTACCTCTTCCCAAAACTATTTTTGCATCTATGCATTTGCTTCACGTGTATTGACGTCAGTACTAGAGTACTATGCAACACACGTAAAGCAGGGGGCAACTGTCATATATCAAATTTTGATTGTCCCCAAAATGGTCCAGTGATGAAAACATCTCTTCGAATATGACAAGTGTCTGTTCATTCGTACCGCCTCTAAAGCATGTCAAGAATCTAAACAGCACAAACCGAGCAAAAACAACCTCTGAATCATTAAGTTGCACCCTAATTTCATGAAATACGAATAATCGAAGGGGAAGTCGCCCGTTTCAAGCAAATGTTACTAAAAATGAGCAACTCATCAGACCAGTCTTCGACTCATGAGATCGGAGCTCAACTTCATGTAAATTGGAAGTCAATTTTGATGAAACAGACATCGAAAAACGTCCGTAGGCCCTTAAAACTTCCAGAAGTTACCTCAGAATAGTGCGCGTAACCTCGAGAAGTAGCGCGCGAGCAAATTTGTAGCACGTGATCATGCACAAACATATTTTGCCCATGCATGAAAATGGAAGCTAATTTTGACAAAATGAACCTCCAAAACACATCCAAAAGGTCCAAAAACCCTAAAAACACCCCCAAAATAGCTCGATCGGAGCCTGGGAAGGCCGCGTGATGCATGCAAGAGTGCGTGATACATGCTAGAACGCGTGATCACGTGCCTTGGGGCCTTGATCATGCATCCCAGGCGCATGATGACGTGCATTTTCATTAATTTTCACACATTTTTTAGCATACATCCCTATAAATAAGGGTCTGTACATTCCATTTTGGCAAGGCAAGAGCATAGGAGAAAAAGGCTAGAGCCGAGAAGGAGAAGGCAAGAGCCTAGGAAGCAACGACAAAAGCTAGAGGAAAAAAAAAAGAGGCAAGAGTCGCATACAAACTAAAACACTGTCAAATTGAAGGCTTAGGAACCCCAATCCAAATACTTTTTAGCTCACTCTCTACATTTTTTATAGGATTTTATACCACTTTTGCAGCAAACCCACCCTCATCTTTGTCAAAGCACGCTTCAAAGGTATATGAATTTATATTACATATGTCATTTTCAACCTCTCGATGAGGAAAGCTTTAAAATCTCTTAAAGCTAAAGCTTCAAAACCACCAAACAAGCTCAGTCAAATTTGTGGATCAAATAATCATTTTTGCATATTTATTTACTATCTTCCATTTTACTTTATTGCCGCCAGCAGTTGAGAAATTGTTGTGATTGTGTGATGAGACTGGCAATTTACATGCTGATTGTATAATCTCTGCTTGGTTTGCTCATAATGAACTATCATTTTGCATCAATATGCATTTAATAAACACAAAAAGCTCCTTATCTAAGCTAGAGCTTCAATATTGCTGTCCAATGATGTAATCATCGTTATCTACTATTTATCTTATCTTTTAGAAATGCTTCGTAATAATTCCTGCTAGAGCATAAACTACGTGCATCTGTTTAATCATTCATGATCATCTTTATTGTGCTTATATATTGTCTGAGTGGATGAATAGATGGGATTGCACATAGTTGTGTTAACCTCTATTTTGTAGGTGTATTCTAGATTAGGACTAGATTTACATTTCCGCACATTTTCCCTTTCATATGTATATGCTAGGAAAGCCTTATAAATAATCATGCTAAATTTCTCGTACTTTTTATTATTATTAACATGCTTGTGTGAATGCATAT